>MU158705.1:1005040-1035445 GCA_015888305.1 Antheraea pernyi
TATATATATGTACATATAATAAAAAATTCAATGCTGAAGTGATATTTACAAAACCTGTTCAAAACCGCACCTACGATTATAACCGAGAAACGATTCAGAGTCACTGATACATTACGATGTATGAAATCGATTGAGGTAAAAAAAAATTCGTCTATCAGTGTATACGTGCGGAGGAAGTCAAACTTCTTTGGCTTATGTGTTAAATTATATAAATATGAGGGTGCTTATAAACGATATAGTATACGAAATCCCGTAGTATAAATACGTAACTATACATTTATTCATTTTAACGTGCTACTATACTCAGATAAACACTTACATATGCAAAAATATATACCTTCCGTACGTTTAACGCGTGACGTACATTTTTCTTGTGCTATATAAGATATTACGCACTAGATTTAGTTTATCAACTTATAACTAATTTAAAAAAACGTTACTAGTGAAATATGTTAAGCCAACGTTAATCGTAGCATCTACACCATACGCTGACCGTCATCGTCGGCTGAAAACAACGGTGTCGACAACGTATGCTATTTGAGCAATACCGTTGACCATCGATGACGGATATCAACGCTCATAGATACAAGGGAGCCACACTCCCCACTTGGTTTGCTGTATTACATCTTACACCGCATAAATTCTCACGTAACATTAGATGAATTTATGGTCAACCGTAAATCTGCTAAGGATAGAAAAAAAACACATATATTGTCATGATATACAGTACAAAAATCACCAGTGATTTCATACACGTTAATTACAACATAAAACTTAATAATAATCTTCAATCAACAATAACTAGATAAAGGGTCACATACAAAATCGATGCTAAAAACTCTCCGCTATTTGTTTACTAAGAAAGGGAGAAAAAAAGTTTTAAAACAGTTTTAACTTCAATCTAATTACAACCATAACACCTAGTAATAAAGTCACAAATGTTCAAAATATTATCTAATACTTACGATAAAACGAGCAATGCAGTAACTCCCCTCACAAAAGACAAAATAAACAACATTTAGTGTGAATTTAACCTTAACACGTAATGAATAAAGTACGTTTTCCCGTTATTGTGCGTGCTTATGAGGGGGAGACCAAAAATTTGTATCACAGGTTTAAAATCGGTAATTTTGTTTAACATTTTATATTCTTTGTTAGTTTAAAGCTTAAAACATAACTTTTTCAACATGTATTTAGCGAAAGTAAGATATTCCGGCCGTTAAATTGCTTTTTCGGGTATTATTTCTGCATCTTTTGAATACACTGCGGCATGTGAAACGGGCTTACATTGGCTATGTTTCAAACAAACTAAACAAAATAAGGGCACACATATTGTTGATCGAAGATAATAATAAAAAAATAGAAATAATAATATTATAAAGAAGAAGAAATATAATATTATAAAGATGTAAAGTTTGTGTGTCTATGACGTTGTAGGGGGTAATATCTTTTTTTATGTCATAGCAGACAAACGAACAGCTGGGTCACCTGATGTTAAGTGATCACCACCGTCCATAGATACTAACAACACCAGGGGAGTCGAATGTGCTTTGCCAGCCTGTATTTGGGGGAAAGGGAGGGAGGGAGAGAGGAGAGGGGAGGTGGGCCTCCGGCGCTTTCACTGACCTAACGAAACGCAAGAATGCAAACACTGTTACTTCACGTCGGTTTTCTACTAAACCGATCTTGAAAATTGTTTTACCAATAGAAAGCTACGTTATTTATGAGCGTCATAGGTTATATTAACTCGAAAAATGAAAATACTTTTTTGTGGTAGTCGGATTTGCAAAGTAAGTCGGAGAAAAAACGGTCGAACGAAAACGTTTCTTACAAACGCTGCCTTAACGATGAGAGATATATGATTGAGTACCAGAGAAAAGTTGTAGAGCTTGATGATGCCTACAAAAAAGTCAACGAACGCATATGTCTAACTTTTATACTTAAGCCACTAAAAGTATTTTTTTATAACTGTTTACCGCCCAACAAAGTGGGCAGGGGCCAGCTGGTAAATTATATAAAATAATATTTTTATTAAAAAAAATTGCCTATATAGTACTAGCTTTTCGTTCAAGTTAATGTAAATTTGACCTATCCATTAGGAACAGTAAGTACTTTTTCTTGGATGCAAGGTATCCGTTATCATTGTTTTGTGTACCCGTGACAGCCTGTATGCAAAATTTCATGATGATCGGATGAATAATTAACGCATGAACGCGTAACAAACCAACTCACATTCGCATTTATAATATTAGTAAGGATTTCAAATTAAATCGTTTATCAACTAACTTCACAATGCAACTTCCGCTTTAATGTAAAACAAACTTCGTAGTTGTACTATATCGACGCGCGGCTTCCATTTCAAGTTTCCTTTTCCATCACAGCTCACTCTCAAGGTTTTTTTATAAAGGGCCTAAAGAAGCGTAACATAAAAAAATATATTCTTTTTATAATTCAAAAATATTTAAGAATAGTTACAATATAGGTGTTTGTAATGAAATATTGTCACGCCCAACATCGGAAGAAGCCAAATTAATCTATAATATGGTGGACGTCGGTATAAGGGCAAGAAAGTCATTGTAATATTGTTTTTCAATTTAGATTTTTTATTAGTACTTCGTAAGATGTATATCTGTAAGTTGTTTTGTAATTTGTGATTGTTCGTAGCATGGATAAGGGTTCTTCTCTTTAACCCTCAATAAAAATAAAGAAAAGAAAAACAAAAATAATGTTCAGTAAAGGATTTATGTTTTTGATTAAATATTCCAATTTATAACAAGGTTAAATAGTTCGTAATTTACAGTTTAGATATGCTTAAATAATGCGTAATATATAATATGTATACAGTAATGTATAATATATACTTCGGATAATGTTTGAAATTTTGTGATAATATGAAATTAAAAACGCCCCGAAATCCTAATATGATTAATTACATTCATACATAAGCTTTCAGAAATAAAAATGCTGGGGTCACACCCAACATAAAAGCTCTAGCGAATACGTTTTAATCTCTACATAATTATGCGGGTTCGTGACGCTTTGAAATAACTAAAAAGCTTCTACAGTCTTATATTTTGTATACTCTTCTACCTTTGTCATAACACTGCACATTAAAGGCTTTACCTGTTTATTCACGAAAGATAAGTTTAATCCCGTTTGTAACAAAGTACCTCATTTTTTTTAAATATAGTTAATACTTCATCAACTTCACTCCATACTTCTGCTATTTTATTATTATTACTTGCTGCTATTGCGCTATCATGAGCTGAGTATGGGCAATAAAGACAAAATAAAATAAATCATTACAGTCAACGAAAACTATACAATTTTTATTTGACATTCTTTTTTCACCAAAAGGATAACGTATACATAATAAAATGATATACAAGATATATCTGCATTAATATATCAGTTACATATAATATAATGACGAAGCGATTGCGATGCGTTGATGGCTTAATGATAGCGTACATATTTGAGTACAGCGTCGATCGACAGATGTTGGAATTCCACAGTGAGTCGAAGCTTTACGTAAAGGAAACATCACGCTAAAACTGTTGCATGTTGGTAGGACGTTAGTTAATAACACTTGAGTAGTCCGGTGAAGCTGTTAAGACCTTGCTTGGTCAATAGCGTAGTCAGTTCGAAAAAAAAAAACACATGGTCAGTTATAACCTTCAAGTCAAAAATTTTTGGCCAAGAACCCACATGTGCTGTACCTACGAGCCACTTAGGTTTTTATACATTGTCACCACCTGGTAAGGTTTTAGTCAAAAGCGAAACTTACACAGTATTAAAAAATCTATTTTTATTAGACTAGCACTGCAATACAAAATTATCGTTAGAAATATGAAGGGTTTATTTACATGTAGTACCAGTACCGGAAGACACAGATGATGTTATAAATTCTATTAAACAATACGTTTTGTAATTTACCATACTTTTTTTACAGTAGTACGGTACTATGTTGACGCTTTGTATGTTGGTAAATACAATAAAACTAGAGTTTAATGGCGACTACTGATATATTGGCAATCCACCTCTGGTCGCCGCTGTTATTACGGTTTGGGAGCATTTCGGGAGCAGTTATACCTAGCTATCTTTTCAAGTTCAAAAACTATCGTTTAGCATTTATGTGTGTTCCAGCAGCTGCATTTGAGAGCCAATCACTACATTTAATGTGTTTAAAATCACCTAAGTGAAATGTTTTTTAATAAACCGATGATTATAATGTATTGAACGTAATTAGTAATAATTTATTACAAAGCGTTTCGATTACAAAGGTGTTTAGACACAGAGAAAGTTTTTGCAGCGGTCGACACCAGTGATTATGTATTCATTCATAATTAAAGCAATTACATATCTATTAGGTATGTATACAATCACTGTTTCATTGCAGATACGATTCTATATAAGAACTGAATAGATTCGTTGCATATTGCATAACGCCTAAATTCTGATGACCTTGGATGAACCCGTAGTAGACCTTAGGGAATAAATATTAAAGGTAATCCATAAAAATACACTTCAAAGATATACATACACATAGCTTTCAAATTTATATGTACAATATAATTTCATTAATATTACCTGTTTAGTATATTACCGTTCTACTAAAATTATATATTTTAAAATTAATGAAATACACAAAATCTTTTTTATTCATTTAGGAAATGTATTCTAAAAAAGCATACCTTATCGCAAAAATCAACTGGGTATTGAATGTGTAACCAAATTTCCGAAACGACTGAACCGATTTTAACGAGGCTTTTATTTGCTGGCAAAGGGCTTCTCACATGTTTACATTTCTCACATATATATATATATATATACAAACTATTACGCTCTTTGATAGAACTCATGTATAACGTTTACCAGAGATATCTTTAAATCTGTAAAACTGTTATACGTAAGAAGCAAAAATTATGTTTTTATAAAAAAATGAAACAGCTCAAAGCGTAAATCACGTAATCCTCGTAAACACAAAACATTTTTAAAAGAACGAAATCGCGGGCACCAGCTTCTCATAAATAAAGATTTAACAATGAACATAATTTTGTACTCTTGATAAAGAACACAATAAAAATAAGACCCTGAGTCAAATAATAAATAAAAATTATAAAAGAAATGATACAGGTACGACTTACCAAAAAAAAAACATGGAGAAACGAAATTACTGATAAAAGGATGTGTAGTCTGAACTATTCATAGCTTTATGGTATTCGACTACACAAGGCATTTGAAAAGCATGTGAAATGAAAGATAAAAGCCTATTTTGGGACTCTAATTAATATTAAGAATAATGGAAATGGATTTTAAAATTCATGTTTACAATAAAACATATATATTTAACTGTTATAATGTATGACATTGCGGGGCTAGAACGCGTTTTACACTTACTTAGATTGCTAGGCGTTTTGACTACACAGGCCGTGATGACGATCCGACTTACGTAATACGGTGCCTTCGTTAACGAGGGTAATTTCTAGGATCTACTCTCATCTCATGATTGCCACTAGATGTTCCGATATACTACAATCTACACTCACTGTATCTAGTACTGTAGACTGTAGTATATCTATTTTTTAGGTGGTAGAGCTACGCTGAAACTATTACTGGTTTTCGTATGCATGGGTCGGCTCGCCCGGGGTAGTACTCATAGAAAACCGACGTGAAGTAACAGTGCTTGCATTGTTGCGTTTCGTTCTGTCAGACAGAGCGCCGGAGGCCCACCGCCCTCCCCTCCCCTCTCCTCTCCCCACTCTCTCCCCTTCCCCCCAATACAGGCTGGCAACGCACTTTCGACTCCCCTGGTGTCGTTAGTGTCTATGGACGGTGGTGATCACTTAACATCAGGTGACCCACCTATTCGTTAGCATGCTATGGCAAAAAAAAGACAAAAAAAAAATCTACTCCAACCTCACGCGGTTTTAATTTTTCTATTATTGTATTCCACGTCATAGATAGTTTTGATTCGTCATTACGGCTAAAAGTTTTATGCTTTTTAATTTTTATCCTTTTTCTTATCATCCTAGGGTGGTGGAAGCAATCAGTGAAGTAGCCTTTTGGCTCTTATCCAATGATTAGAACTTAGAAGGTGAATTTCCTCTTCTAGAATTTTCGAACCGAGCATGGCTTAGTTCATTACGTTTTCGAGTACACACCACCTTGATCGACGTAGGTTCGATCTTTACGACTTAGTCGGAGCTTTAGCTAAAGGAAACATCGTGCAGAAACCGTAGCATGGTATTACAACTTCTAAGTCCTCCTGGGCTCCTACCACTCTCAAGTTGGAAGCCTATCTTCAAGAACCTGTTGGTGTGTTCCGGCAGCTGCATTTCAGTACCAGTTTCCCTCTAGGTTTGACGTGTATACTTTCTTAAACCACGTCATCATTTGGGGTGTAAGTGGTGTCAAATAACATCATAAGACAAATAACATCATAAGACTTGAGACACCCAAGCCAACCTCACCTGCACGTGGTGCACCCTGGTGTGCTGAATAACGAACGAGGCAATGGCGAAAGCGGGGTGGTAGGGTTTTACAGCCTAACTGGGTCGCGACCACCATGTATATGGCGAAAAAGGCCGTCATAGTGAGTCGCTTCTGCGGGTCGCGTTTCGGGATCAGCCTGTGCATATCCAGCTTTTCGCAGGCTGGCATGCCAGCGGCGATGGGCGATGGATAGTGTGTCACTCAGTGTTTGCCGTTGTTTTTGGGCTGTACTGTGCTTACCATCAGGCAAAGTGCAGTAACTTTGCCGTGCTACAATAAAAAAAAAAGATCAGATGAGAGTTTGGTCAAACGCCTATTTACCTGTATAAGAAAGTTGTATTGGTCGAATTCTGTATAAATTTTCTTTTATACATATATTTAACTGTTTTTATATATGAATCCGCGTAGGTGAAATGGAATTTATACCTATAACAGCTTAAATAGTAATCACACGCGGTGTAGCTGATACAAGCTAATTGTAATATAAAATAATCTTTCATTTCGCATTCGATCTACGCGCCGTTATCGCTGGCAAAGGCTTACAGTGAACTTTATAGATACTGATATGAAAATAATCTTCTCTCTAATATTAGAGTATTGATAAAAGTGTGCAATTTATTATATACAAGTAGTAACACTGGAAGGTATAATACGACGCTACGTTGAATACGCTCGATATAAATAATCTCGTCGGATAAAATTCCGGTAAGACGCATAATTTTTTTGTTAAAGCATATATGGATCGAACGATGATGTCTTTATTATATGAATTGTAAAAAATCAAAACTCTGATCTATCTGACCTATAATTTGGCAATTTAAAAAAACTTATACTGTGTTATTACAAAAAAGTTAAATACGTATTGAATACTTGATTTAAAAAAGTTTGGATACTTACGTATCAAATTCACCGCGCTTGCCGATGACTGCCGCGACAAGATCGTGTTATCCTTTTTATCACGCTTTTATTAGTTTTACCTGTATGTATGTAAGTAACCGACCCCTTTGAGCTCGATTTTGTCCTACTTTGAACGATCAGATTTAATTCAAACTTTGCACACCTATCAAAGGACGATGACAATGCAATAATCCGAAAAAAAAAGTTACAAAAATTTTACTAAAAAAATAAAAAAAAATAATAGTTAAAAAAACACGCTTTCATAAAAAATCCAACTAAAAAACAGAAAATAAAATTTAATAAATTTGGATTAAGAATAGTGTAAATTAGAAATAAATGTAATGATAAAAAAAATGATAATGACCTCCAGATATCAGTATTTTTATCATTTTTTTGTAACTTTTTACAAAAATATACAATTATTTCTAATTTACAATTTATGACAATTTATTACAAAATTTATGAAAGCGTGTTTTTTTTAGTTTCTTTAAACTATTATTTATTTGCAAGTCTAACCTAACCTAAACAGAGACACAAGAGCAAGCCGTCGAACGTTCGGCGAGCGCGGTCCATTTAATACGTAAGTTGCAAACATTTTTTAAAGCAAATATTCAATACATATTTAACGTTTTTGTAGTAATAGGCATATAATTTACTGCTTTCGATAAATAATAATGGTGAATATATTACCTGTAATCTTTAGGTGAATTGAAACCAATGAAAGTTGTCAAAATTAACAAAAAAAAATTGTTTCACTATATTTATCTCATTTTCGTTTTAAAATTGGGACGTTTATTTTATACCGCTCATATACATATATCTGTATTAAACAAAATAACGAACCAAAATAACAAAGTAGGTGAATAGCGTATTCAGTCCGAAAAAAAAACCAAAATAACCAGTTAAAACTATACTCCGGGACTAGAGATTGAGATACTAATATTATTCTATTAAATTTGCATTTTTTTATTAGAAAATATATAACAATATTTGTGCAACGACTTAGAAAGTCAAATAAAGACGTTCATGTATTTTTTCTTATTTCAATTTACCAACTTTCAATTAATCCCATACATTATGACAGAAGATATTAATTATATAGACACAATATTCTTATGTATTCGTAAGTGTACCCTTTTACACGACTATTAATAATATAGGAATAATACCGAGTAAGTATGCAAGAGTAATTTAATACTTAATCCATCGGTTTGCCTCAGCGTTCCCAAATAACTTATTAAGACATGCAAACACTTTGCCACTTACCTGGCTGTAATAAGATTTTCTCGAAGCATATTCATAAGCTGTACAAACATACCGAGTTATAAATAGCTTTAGCGAATGTAAATAATAAAATATATTAAGTATATTCAATATTTTTACAACTGAACTGCATTTCGTGGTAAGGACAGTGCCATCTAGGGATAACCGTCAAGAATTCATTGAAAATAGTCAGCGTTATTTATATTTTATTTTTTATATCTAAGGGCTCTCAGCAGTAATGCTATATTATTTATAACTATTTTGTAGACCATCACAGTATACTTAAATCAGGAACAATGGGTAGCTTTTTACATAATACTAGAGGGCCCGGCGGACGTTGCCTGCCTTGAAAATAAAAAGGTCCTAAAATTGAAACGTAACCCCACCTACTAGATCCATTTGTGAATCCAAACC
This sequence comes from Antheraea pernyi, assembly GCA_015888305.1. Classification (NCBI taxonomy): domain Eukaryota; kingdom Metazoa; phylum Arthropoda; class Insecta; order Lepidoptera; family Saturniidae; genus Antheraea; species Antheraea pernyi. The sequence continues at coordinate 1,014,110 of MU158705.1, forward strand.
ATTCTTGTATCTTGAACACTCACAAAAAATTTCAACAAAATCTGTCTAGCCGTATAGGAGTTCGGTCACATACAAACGGACAGAAGAATTATATATGTAAAGAATATTATGAGAAAATATATTAGTAACACTTTGGGTTGGATTATTTCCATTTTATTCAATACTAATTATATTCTAGAAAATAGGACTCTTATAAGAACACTATCGATATCAGTTACCTATATTTGAGTTAAAACAAGTACGGCTTTTAGTCTTCTATTAAATTTAAATATATAATATGTATATAGATCAATCTCTACACAAGTTCTAAAAGCTTGCACTTAGCATACTTATTCGTGGCCTATCTCCGATCGTGGGGTTTTATGTACACATGATAATAAGTTTGCTTGCAGCGGTCGTCTCTACTTCGTAAGAGATTGGAAAATCTATAGGTATTTATGTAAATGTTACGGTATAGTATAACATAAGACTACGAAAACACATTAGTGATGGATTCTTGAGTCGTCTGACGTAAGTTTATTACTTGATTAGAGGTTGAATTTATACGTAGTGCAAACTAAATAGAATGTATTCATAGGCGGAGTAACAATCTATTGTTGTCATAGCACGCAAACGAACAGGTGGGTCACCTGATGTTAAGTGATCACCACCGTCCATAGACACTAACAACACCAAGGGAGTCGAAAGTGCGTTGCCAGCCTGTGTTTGGGGAAAAGGGAGGGAGTGGGAAGAGGTGGGCCTCCAGCGCTCTCACTGACCTAACGGAACGCAACAATGCAAGCACTGTTACTTCACGTCGGTTTTCTATGGTAGTATCCCGAGCGAGCCGACCCATTCGTGCTGAAACCAATAATAGCTTCAGCGTGGCTCTACCTTGCTCTTGAGCTAAAATATTGTAGTAATAATAGACTGCAACTATCCCAAAGAAGTTTATTCAAAGGGAAATATGAACATAACCCCCAAGTCAACCCATAACGTATCAATGTATTGGTGATTTCAAATTCCGTCAAATCCGGAGTTCTATATTTTTCCCACTATGATGGTACTACAGGAACATTTCTTAAGTTCATCCTCACGATTTTTTCTTTCACCGTCAGCTGTTAATGTTATCAATTTAAATGAGTGAATGTACATACATGAAGTTTAAAATACTCGTTTATACGTATAAGGCTCAAACTTGAGAACATGGAATTAATATTCCTCTGATTAAGCCCCTCAACTACCAAGGGTTTAATAAGGTACCATTATAAAACAGTAATATCATTCAGAATTGATTTAAAGGCTATATATAAGTATACTGAGATTTTCGTAAGTACGTAAATAAATGAACGTCATCATTTGTAAATTTGGAAATCGTTTAACAAATCATTATGAAAGTTGGCACATCTGAATATGGTTTTATGTAATCTATTTTGCTATAATTTTATACTAGATGGCGATGTGGTAAATGAAATTTTAAACAGCTCAACCAGCTGTCATGAGAATGGGTATGCGTAGATATTGGACCACAGAATGTTATCGCGATATCTATTATATCGCTATAAGTTACCTATTTACAACAACAAACAGTAATTACAGTAAGTAATATAGCAACAGATAATAAAATAACAAGTGTCGTTAAAGGACTATTTATATATTATTATCTGCTTGCCCCAGCTTCGCACGGGGGAACTAACAAATAAGATTAAATACGAACGTGAATCTGTTAATATTTTTGAACCTTTTTCATCATACAATTTTTAATGGTGGTAGAGCTACGCTGAAACTATTACTGGTTTCAGCATGAATGGGCGGGCTCTCCTGGGGTAGTACCACCCGACCCACAGAAACACCGACGTGAAGTAACAGTGCTTGCATTGTTGCGTTTCGTTCGGTCAGTGAGAGCGCCGGAGGCCCACCTCCCCTCCCCTCTTCTCCTCTCCCTCTCCCACCCCTAATTCCTTCCCCCAAAAGGGTGGCAACGCACTTGCGACTCCACTGGTGTTGTTAGTGTCCCTGGACGGTGGTGATCACTTAACAGCAGGTGACCTACCTGTTCGTTTGCCACTGATGACAAAAAAAAAAAAATACAAACCTTGTCCTGATAATTACACACGTAATAAAAAACTAATAACTCAAATATTCTATTGATTTTTTCTTCATAAAAATGATAAGCAATCGATTACATAAAACAAGTGTTTATTATTTAATCATCATAACATCACAGTCATCCAAATATTAAAATTAAGTTGATAATTATATTAATACGTTACAAATAATACAGACTATATATACGACCAAGTTCAACGTCAATTCGTAGTCAGGGACATTCAAATTCCAAACAATCTCGACTTGGGGCATTCACGGAATTAGGGGTTCGGCTAACGCGAAAGGAAGCAAACGAAAATACTTGTCGACTGATATCCACAAATGGATGATCCCTAAAGGTCATGAATTAAATTAGAAGTTACACTAATAAATGGAATAATATCAAATTCACATAGAAATTGAATGAGATCTTTGATATTATTCTCTAGAGACGCCAAACGAATGAATGCCTCAGTTTAATTATTTATCTACATCAAAGGAATCCCCAGGCGGTCGCAATTAAGTCTATTTCGATTTATTTCGTTGTCTTACGTTAATAAAATATATCAATAACAACATTTTGCTTGATTGTCAGTATATAATCGATTTGTAACCACGCTGGGAATAAAATCGGTATATAATGAAGGTCAGTCGTAGGTCATATTAAAGTTAATTGGAACTGTCTGTACACTGCGGTACCTAAGAGAATTCAAGAGAAAAAACATCATCTAATTTAATTCAACTTCATCTTCAACTATTTTTAGCATATAAAATTTATCATTACATAGTATAAAACAAAGTCCCCTACCGCGGCTGTCTATCTGTCTGTTCGCAATAAACTCAAAAACTATTAAACGGATTTTCATGCGGTTTTCACCTGGATAAAGTGATTCATGAGGAAAGTTTTGGTATATAATTTGTCGAGGTTTTTTTTTATATTCAGGGCGGGACAGCGTCTGCCGGGCCCGCTAGTTTAATAATAGACTTCAATGTTCGTACACCTATTATTAAGTTTTGTGCTTTGTAGGAACTATTTTATTTTGTTTAAATTGATTTGTTTATTATTTATTTGACTGTAAAATTTTTTTATTACTAGCTTCCATTTTGTCATTACTGTCTAGAGCTTGGGAAAATTTATAAATAAAAATGTCTTCTATCTACCAGTGAATGTCTTATCAAAATCAGTTCAGTCTTTCGGAGATTAGCCCAGCCAAATATCAAACACTTAAGTTTTATTTATATGTGTAGATTAAATATATATGTAGATATTCAACAAATACAGAAGGAAAGACCTTTCTATTAAACAAATACCTGCCTGTAAAAGGCTTATAGGCTACGTTAAGGTGCATTTCCAACACGACTTTAATAATTGCGCCAACCTGCTAGACATTTCTGATTGGAAACACTGAGAAGAGAACATTTCCCAATTATGCAAATTTTCTTGACATTTTCTATTAGAGTTTCGGTTTAGATGTAATAATACACGTTGTGAATTAACAATTCTCATTTCACTATTATATTCATATTACATACCCTTATTATAAAATAGAAGTTAACATTTAGTTATAACTAGCGAGCCCGGCGGTCATTGCCCCGCCCTAATAATAAAAAAAACCTAGACAAATTATATACCTAAAATTTCCCCGTGAATTATTTTATCTACTGGTGAAAACCGCAGGAAAGTCCATTTAGTAGTCTTAGAGGTTATCGCGAACAAACAGACAGACATAGGACTTTGTTTTATAATATGTAGTGAAGTAAAAATATAACTTCACATTTTTTTAATAGCGACGATTGAATAAACTACATTAATGGGAATAACTTCAAAATTATTTTATTTTGACCAAAAAAGATGTATTTTTATCCTCTCAAAACATAAAATCACAGTTAATTATAGGATTCATTGTACATTATGTAAATATTTTATATGTTTGGGTTTTCAATTTGTGATTCTTGCCGTGAAAATATGAATATTCTGACAATACAAAATTTATTAATATCATATAATTATATCGGGTCAAGTTGATTTTCCTCTTGAATAACTGTCAACGTGGCGATAAATGCTTTCAATCAGCATTCAATTCAAAATGTTTGAAATTCATCAATAAATTCGTTATTGGTTTTGATTGTTATGGAAATAAGTTTACGATTAAATAATTATAATAAGTAATACACTTGTTATTTCTTATGTTGTTAATCAATTAATTAATAGTAACATATCTTTTATTGGATGCCATGTGGAACCGATAAATATTTTTATCAGAATTTATATGTAACTCTAATAATGTAGTTTTCTGATTATATAACAGTTGTGGTTCTTATAATTTGTATAATAATATTTGTATAAATTATATTTATTGCATTAACATCAGTAACATACGAGTGTAGCACAAGGTTGAAAAAGAAAAACATTTTTTTTATGTCACAGCAGGCAAACGAACAGGTGCGTTACCTGATGTTAAGTGATAACCACCGTCCATAGACACTGACAACACTAGGGGGGTTGAAAGTGCGTTGCCTGCCTGTGTTTGGGGGAAAGGGAGGTAGGAGGGAGAGGGGAGGGGAAGTGGGTTCTCTGGCGCTCTCACTGACCAAACGAAACGCAACTGTTAAACAGCACTGTTAATATTCTTATTCAATTGACAGACCTGTTTTGAAATTTCAATTATAATTCAATTAAAGACTCTTTGATAAAATTATTTGATCGAAAAAATTCTATTATTACTATAAGAGCACGCTTTAAAGAAACTGTTTTGGTTCGTTGCGTTAGTTTGTATTTCTTTGAGTTAAACCAGTTCAAATTATTTCAATACTTTTATAGTATTCATTGAAGTATTATGGATTATGAGTTTATTCAAAGGCAGGCGATTTATTTTAATTGCAACATATTCTTATCAAAAGGAAATATAATACATTATTATTTGAGAATAATATTGAAGGCAAATATTTCAGATTTAAACAAACATTACTAGATGTTGCTCGCTGTTTCGCTTGCGTTATTGTAGATTCGACATATCCGTCGGAAACAGTCGTTTGTTTTCTGTATGACAGGTACCCTTTTTTTTTTAACGTGGAGAAGATTCCTCATAGGACTGTCAGACCCGGAGGAGGTCTGAGCTGAGTCGACCGCCCCTCGCGTACTAGGACGCAACGGTGACGGTGCCTTTCGGCGACTTTTACCGACTAAAAAACTCCACGATGAACTCTACGCCGCACGATGGGGGAAGTCACGGGGTGCGTGAGCAGGCTCCGCAACACCTCCCGGCGGCAGGCGTATAGCTCACACCACACCTGACTGAGACAGTCCGGTTCCGGATATGCCTAAACTAAGCCTAATCTTAACGCTACCTTTTTCTTTTTAACTCGGGGAAATCCCTTATGGATACTCCACCCTCCCGGGGGAGAGGGTGGGTTATGTCCGAGTCGCGCGGACTAAAACCCCACGGTGTACCAACATCCCTACCTAACCTAATCCTAGCCCTATCTCTAACTAGCCTGTCCCTAATCCTATCCTAATCTATATAAGGTACCCATATGTATGATGAAAAGACAATCCAGATCGAGTTTCTTGCCGGTTCTTCGTGATGACTGGGTAGTTTGCCTAACCGATGGTAGTTAATGTTCATAAGTGCCTTCACCAGGGCCGAAATTAAATAAAGTATTGATTTTGATTGTCAGTTTTTGATCCGCTGACAACGTGTGTCAAAATTTCATGATAATCTCTTGAGTATCTAAGGCGTGAAATGGTAATAAACTCACATTCACATTTATAAAATTAGTAAGGAAGTAAGGATACAGATGCATTAAAAAAGATGCTGATTTCTTGATATTATGATCTAGTACATTTTATGTCAAAAATCAAATGAAATATCTAAAATACTTTTTTAACAATTTGGGTCTTAAGAAGGCGCTTATGGACATCAAAACTACCTCCGGTTCGGAAAACAACTCAATTATCGAAACAAACTCGATCGGATTTATCTTTTTAACGTATACATTTTTATAATACATTAAAGTTTCAACCGTTTTTAGTGGATGCATAGAAAGAGGTGTTAACTACAGACATCACCATCGTTGACATATTGATCCACCCTATAATAATAACCTTTGGACATCAGAATTCACTTGATACGGTGCTTAAGTTAATAAATTATATTAATAATTATTAAATATATATAATTATATTTTCACTTGTATAAATTGTTTCTAAGATCTGCAACATTTAAAGGCCGGCAACGCACTTGTGACTCCCCTGGTGTTGCTAGTGTCTATGGACGGCGGTGATCACTTACCATCGGGTGACCCGTCTGTTCGTTTGCCTCCTATAATATATAAAAAAAAAAAAAAATTATAGTTCGATGAACATTGTTTCTTTATATTTGTAATGATCAATCTATTTACTATTGGTAATTAATATATTTGATGTGTTTAGGCTAAGTAGTTTCCGACTATATATTAAATATTAACACATTATAAATATAGTGTATGTTATATAATCGGAAAAATGAACGTTATTTTGTTTTCTGAATTCTTTTCTGCTATACTACTCTATTCAAGAAGTATTTTCATCCAACGTAATAAAGAGTTTTTGCTTTAGAGTACCTACGCATAAACTGGGACATATAATTGTGGGCATTTTTTTTTACGGCACGACAAGCTACATTTTCACTTGTTGGCTGACAATAGTAAATTACAACTACATATGTAAACTAACTGGCACCCGCGATTTCGTTCTCTTAGATATAATTTTGCAATTTGCTAAAAACTACCTGTTTCAATTTATCAATTTATCCGTAGGGAATGTAAGCTATTTTTTTCTCCAATGGTAAGAAAGAACATATAACTACAACCTATACTTGACTCTCTTGGATATAAGAAAATCTTGCGACAAGCTTTTATTATCAAATTGTATTGCCTGTTGTAAATCCTGTTTTTTAATTATTATTTGTAAATAGTTCTTTTTAATGTTGATTTATTGTAAGCTTCAGTTAATTTCTCCTGGCACTATATAAAAATATAGATACGACTGTAATATACTTATGAATGTTTGAAGCCATCTTTTTTGTTCAAGAATAGCTTTTGACCGCGTTGTAAAGTACTAAAAATCAATCACATAAGTCTCAGCTAGTATTTAATTAGTTTTTCCCTGATTCGCAATTACGTTCTATGGTTTTTAAAATCTACAGCCATGTCACCATTGCATAAACTTTTAAATATACTCCAATTATATTTTTTACATTAATTATGTACACAAACCTAGAAGATACACTAATATTTTTATTGTTAAAGGTTTTTTTTTTGTTTCAGACCCAAACCCGAACTCGAAAGTCGAAACTATTAGTGATGATGGATCCAGTTTTAAATGATTTCTTTCGGAAATACACATATAGTAAGTGCATGCAGTGATATAATTATACATAAGTTAATATATAATTTATAAACTTGTCCTTCCTTACAATATTTCCTTACGGTCTGGAGAATTGTAAAGAATTTCAGATTATCAGATGTGACGCCATTTTTATTATTTTTATCATTCAATCGACCATGACCGATTGACACTCAATAAGAAACGCAAATGATCGAACAGTAGATACAAAATACTGTGTTAACTCTCTACGAAATATCTAAAGAGACATAGCGTTCGGACGACTCAGGCGAAAATATTTGATGCCAAGTCGTTGGCCGCCCTTCAGGGTTCCAATTAACAGTAGATGTCCAATATTAATTAAGTATTGTTAGAATTAGCTATCTAGCCAAAAGTAATTAAGTGTTGTTAGGATTGGATATCTAATCGAATACTTAATTTTGAAGTGTAGCTTTTCAATAGTATGTCATTAGTACATATAGCTTAATCAGTGATATCCCTTCAATGACCACGACAATGCATTTACGTGTGTAATGTTATTATGATAGTTTCCTGATTTTGAAGTCACGTATTGAAATCTAGCAACAACTAATGACATTACAATTAGCCGAGATTATAATACAGGGAACAAAAAAATATAAATAATTACCATTTAATACTTACCACACCTTGCACGATTAAAAAAAATAAAAGGGTTCTCTTCTGTAGTGATTATTTTACGTTTAAATACATGTATTGTTATATTTAACAACTAGCAGTGTGCACGACTCCGTCCGCGTGGAATCTAATATTAAAAAAAACAGTGACGTATAAAATAGTCTGAATATATTCAGTCCATTTATTTATCTACTATTTTGTCGTACTTAAGTCGCGTCATCGTTAAAATTAGAATAACTTTTGATAGATTGAACCGATTTTAATGAAACCAAGACTAAATGTTACTCGAGGATATGCTTTATGATTTGGTTTGGTTTGGTGAGGTATTATCATGAACGCAGTGACGCGTTTTAGAAAATTATTTTGCACTTACACTTGCAACATTTTTTTACTAAAATGTAGAGATATGTGAGATTTACATTTTTATTATATGTATAGATGGTATTTCATAAATCTGGATAATTTTAAATGCATGGATTACTCCAGTAGGCGAGGTGGAGTCGCGGTGAGAGAGTATGGAGGGCGCGGACGACCGCGATGACCTGCTGGATTGGGAGGCGGTGTACTTGCGCCTGCCGATGCAAAACCACACCTGGAATGCCACCGAGTGGGAATTCAGCAGCTGGAACGTGACTGTGGTGCCCAACGCTACCTGGTGGGAGGCATCCGCGCCCTTCGACTCACCCGCAGCTCTTGTCCGTGCAGCCGCTAAAGCTATCGTTCTCGGCTTACTTATTTTAGCTACTGTAGTTGGTAAGAATATATAATCATTACTTATTTTAGTCGTACAATTCTCTCGATTTCTTATACGATTTTATTCCGCCAAAATATAATTTCTTGAAATGTTGACTTTATTGTAAAAAAAAATATTTGATCTATACGCAATTAAATGTTCAGTTTATTCCCAAACAAAACACATTTGCTTCAAAATTTACATATTTTGGTTTTTATATTAAACTAACGGGCTCGGCAAACGTTGTCCCGCCTTCGGTAACAATAAATCCTTGACAAATTATATACCGAAACGTTCCTCATGAATCACTTTATCCACTGTTGAAAACCGCATAAAGTTTTTGAGTTTCTCGCGAACAGTCAGACAGACAGACGCGGTAGGGGACTTTATTTTATACTATGTAATGATGCTGTGTTCCAAATGTGTATAGGGATTATAATCTAATTATATTATTATGGATTTAACACGAGAGAAACTAATAAATAAAAATAAAGCTTTATTGTATGTAGTTACTTTGTAACAAACTATCTTATAAATTCCACCACAATTTATTGAAAAAGTTGTGATAGTTCTCATAGAGAGTAATAACTTAGTATATTTTTATAGTATAAGTATAGATTATATCCCGGGAGGAGCTTAAATCTATCCATGGGTACTATGAGCTCAAGATGATGACAAATAATGCTACTTTCTTTGGTAAAATTGAATAGGTTAAAATTGAGTGATTTGAGAAGGTAGGTTAAATATTTAATCAAAGCATATTAAATAATAAGAGTAAACTTTCTTAATATATATCGAAAAATCTATAATTACGAAGAGTTTTCAGACGTCTACAAATACACGTGTAATGATATGCAAATAATGTAATCAATATAATATATGTAGTGGCTTACACTATAATGTTTACTTTCTTGTTACAGGTAATGTATTCGTAATAGCAGCGATACTATTAGAGCGGCATCTCCGTAGTGCTGCCAATAATTTGATCTTATCGTTGGCTGTGGCAGATTTACTAGTAGCTTGCCTAGTGATGCCCCTAGGAGCGGTTTATGAGGTGGCACAGCGGTGGACACTGGGACCGGAACTCTGTGACATGTGGACCTCGGGTGATGTGCTTTGTTGCACGGCTTCTATTCTTCATCTAGTTGCTATTGCACTTGACAGGTTAGAAACTTTTTTTATGTTGTAAATTTAATTTTAAGTCCTATAAAATGCCACGTGCAGAATAAATTAATAACTGAACTAATCTATGACAAGAAGACATAAAAATCCTTATAAAGTGATTATTATTTTTAATAATATAGGAGGAAAACGTTTAGGTGGGTCACCTGATGTTAAGTGATCACCGCCGTTCATAGATACTAGCAACACCAGGAGAGTCGCAAGTGCGTTGCCAGTCTGTGTTTGTGGGGAGAGGAGGTGGGCTTCTGGCACTCTCACTGACCGAACGAAACGCAACAATGCAAGCACTATTACTTCACGTCGGTCTTCTGTGAGAGGGTGGTACTATCCCTGTCGATCCGGGGATTCATGTTGAAGCCAGTGATACTTCCAGAGTGACTCTAATACCTACAAAACGGATAACACTATCAGACATACAATTTTGATGTATGAAGAAAAGTTGTGTGAAATATTATATTGTCGTAGTCATTCTGTACACAATTCCTCCGGAAGTCTTTCCCATGTGTTAGATTAAGTAAAAATTCAAGTGTTGCATTGAAAAAAATTTAGACCTGAATACAATAAACAATATACAATAAACAGTCCACTAGTTCTTAAACATACACAAATACACTGCACACTTTTATAACAATACGCTGCTATTCAGAGATCGCACTGTACATTCAGCCGCAGTACTCTCGTAGATAATTTCCAGTTACCGCTTCTTATTCGCTCCGATTAGATCGTAACTGAAATTGTGTATGGTCGCGATCTACGGTCCGTTTATATACCAGTTTAAAGAGAAGTTTGAGTGGCATGTAATGGGCTTATTTGTCTATTTGTCTTGGTTTTATTAATTTATTTTCGTCAACTTTATTACACCCTGTATGACTTGTCGTCCTGCCCATTGTTTCCGATATAAGAACTTACTACTAATAATAAAAGAAGGGTAACGATGCCACTTTTTATGTAACCGCATAGTTTTTGCAAATAATAATGTTCTTTTACATATTTTAATCGTATCGATATTATAATGATAATTAATATAATATAACGACGAATATGATTCGTCCCGATCATGTCTATTTATTACTATGTTTAAATTAATAACTCTTATATATAACACATATTAGTCACAAGTTAACCAACATAACATAAATAAATATACATGAATTTAGACCCAGAAAAGGTGTTATGAACATCAAAGCTACCACCGGTTGGGAAAAGATCCTACCAATGAGAACATATAGTAAGAAACTCGCTAAGGGTTATAATACTCTGATCTTCTTTCTACAACTCAATTAATATACAATACCTAATTTCATAAAATTAAATTTCTTTTTTCTCTCTATCTATTTATGTACAGACAAATATCCTTTTGTTTAGGTATTGGGCTGTAACGAACATAGATTATATACACGCACGTACAGCTCGACGTGTGGGCCTCATGATAGCTTGCGTTTGGATTGTCAGCTTCTTCGTATGCATCGCGCCTCTTTTGGGATGGAAAGATCCTGACTGGAATCGTCGCGTATCAGAGGATCTAAGATGTGTCGTCAGCCAAGACGTTGGATATCAAATCTTTGCGACCGCCTCTTCATTTTATGTACCAGTTCTTGTAATACTTATCCTTTACTGGCGAATATACCAAACGGCAAGAAAGAGAATACGTCGTCGACGCGGAGCTACAGCACGCGGTGGTGTGGGCCCCCCTCCGGTGCCAGCAGGTGGAGCGTTAGTCGCTGCAGGAGGCAGCGGTGGCATTGCGGCAGCAGTCGTGGCTGTTATTGGCAGACCTCTCCCAACAATTTCTGAAACTACAACAACGGGTTTCACCAACGTATCTTCAAACAATACTAGCCCGGAAAAACAATCTAGTGCCAATGGACTAGAAGCAGATCCACCTACAACAGGATATGGAGCTGTGGCTGCGGCCTACTACCCCACCCTGGTGCGACGTAAGCCTAAGGAAGCAGCTGACTCGAAACGTGAAAGAAAAGCTGCCAAAACATTGGCGATAATTACTGGGGCGTTCGTGGCCTGCTGGCTACCATTCTTTGTGCTAGCGATACTTGTGCCATCGTGTGACTGTGAAGTAAGCCCTGTGCTGACATCGCTATCGCTATGGCTGGGTTACTTCAACTCCACTCTGAACCCTGTCATTTACACCGTGTTCAGCCCAGAGTTCCGACACGCATTCCAGCGTCTCTTATGTGGTCGCCGCGTCCGTCGACGTCGGGCTCCGCCGTAAACCCGTTTCTTCGACCCCACCTGACTGACCTCGTCTAGTTCGAAACATACTTATGTTAACATGTTACATTTTCAGAGATATATTTATACCCCATTATTTTTTGTACGTGATAAAATATGTGAAAATGAAAACCTGTCTAGTGAATAAATCACAATTTCTCTTAAACTGTGAGTTGTTTTATTCAGTTATTCTTTTAAAGTGACTAAAATTTATATCCCCAAAAATTTCCAATAAAAAGAAAAAAATTAATATCATCACACTCAAAGGACTTGATTCGTTTTATGTTGTTCTAAGTGTTTAGTATTTGACCTCGATGCTAAACAAATGAAACATGTAATTTAATAATGTTACTCAGCTTGTACCCTAGCAACTAATTTACCGTGAGCTATTTCTGAAGTAAGAGACAAGTTTTATCATCTCGTTAAATCGCGATGTAACTACGAGACAATTTTTAAAACAATCCGCCCCTAATTACATATTATATAACCTAAATTTGCTACTTTATCTTTGTAAACTACATAATAAAAATACTGTTTTGTTGCAATGTTGCAAAATTAATATATATCCCCAAATTCAGAATAGATCTCTCGATAAGCTACCGAAATCGGAGAGATGTCCATCTCATAATAAACAATCTGCCAACACCACTTCTAAATCTTTAAGTTTTTTTATAAATAAATCGTATAACGTAATCTACAGCTAGCATATACGGACACCATATTGAAATACGTGGTTTTGAAGTCTACTTTCAGCGAAGAGTGATAATAAAACCATAGCACGATGTACATTTTGTAGTAATCGAGTTCCATTCTCAAGTTGAAAATCTATCACCCATAATGTATAGATTTGTTCATTTAAGTGCCGTTGAAAGTCAGTCTTCGACATATAAAATATTACCACCTCGAGCCACAATATCACTAACATGAATTGAGATTGCAGTGACACGCTAATACCTATCATATTTAAAAAATGCTTGTACTCTGTAAATCAAAGACTAACTTTATAATAACTTGATTTAAAATTAATTGTGTTTACGGCGACTTTTCGATTATATATTTTAAGGGCTATGACAACAAAACTACAGTTACGGAATTATTAACTCAATCATATGTTGATTTTGTAATAGACTATCCACTGCGTATATACAACGTGCACACACGAACTTAATTTCTCATTCCATAGGAAAGATTTAGCTGCATTACTTATTTATAATTCTTACAATATGTGCCGATAGATTATTATTATTGTGACTGTAGTAAAAATACTAATTAAGTCTACGGTTTTGAATCACGTAATATGTCTCAAAAATATCTCACGAGGATTCCAAAGAAGGGAAAATACTTTAACAACATTACAGTATTCACTATTTTTGTTCACATTTTGGTATATTTATGTACATTTATCCATGTATAAAAATTCCAAACTTTTTTATTAAACTCGTCCATAACTACTAACAAAAGCAAATCGATTGAGTCACAGAGAAGATAAAGTTCCTAAACTTTTTTTTTTTTTTCGAACTGACTATGCTATTGACCTGGCAAGGTCTTTACAGCTTCACCGGACTACCAAGTTACTAAACTGTTTACTCTACGTCTATTTATATATAGAAGTTGTTCACAAAGAAACTAATCAATTCTAAATTAACTATTTACACTTCATGAAATCATTTGATTAACCATACGTAACGCGTAGTTCACACAGACCATGAAAATTGATATTAATTACAATCTTAGAGTGGTTTACGTTATGGTTATGTTGTGAATAATTTAATTAATGACTATTACTTTTATAACTAGATCAAACGTTTATTTATTATAGAGATAAAAGTGGAATAGAGGTAAATAGCTCGGCGACATATCACCATAAATGTCTGCGTGGACCAATTTAACCGAACAAATCAAATGCAGTCCTTTTAGCTTCTTTATTTATCTTTGTTTAAGGCGATTTATTTATTTTGCTTTATCTTCATTAATGTACGATATAATGACAATGGGCTTACTAAATTACAAAAGAACTTCGTAATAACTTTAATTATCGTATTTTCTATGTTTAAACAGTGGGGAGTTAACCCTAGTATATGCTAGGCCCGGTTACACTTTTTCTTTAAGTTTCATTTTATTTAACCTATGATTACATTTTCAATTTTGTGCTCTTATGTTAATAACATCAACGTTATACTGACTATAAACATTTAGAGTGTCATTTAACGATAAAATGTCTATAATTTTAATGTGCCATTAGGTCCCCTGCTTGTCTTTATACGTCTGTGGACAATAACGTTTTTATTATTATTACCGAGGAGATAACTTTCAAAATAATTTATTTCTTTATTATTAAATAACATTGGTGTTTTTAATATACCAATAAATATATTAATATTAAAAATATAGGGATTTATTTATTATATGGCACATTTCGATTTTTCTTTTAAACCGTGTTCCAGGAGCAAGGCTGCTCTTTGTACTAATTACAAAATTCAGAATACACAACGTTATTAATTACTAGCTGACCGGTGCCCACTTCGTTAGGCGGTAATGGGCATTATCAAGCTACAACTTTTTTCTAGAACTCAATAATATATCTCTCATCGTTAAGTCAGCGTTCGTAAGAAACTTTTTCGTTCGACCATTTTTTCTCCGACTCCCCAGATATTACACCCCTCAACCTCACAAACTTTACCTGTTTATAATATTATAATAATAATATAATTAATTAATAGCTTCTGCCCACGACTTTGTACGCGTGGAATAGTTATTTTGGGCTAACACGCAGCGGAAGCACTCAAAAGGAAAAAAACCCCGATTTTTAAATATTTTTTTTTATAATATAATAATATTAGTATAGATAGTATAGATAATCCAATAATAAATTATATTTTTAATTCTGTTATAATTTACCTCGACAACTATTATCGTATTCTCATGAGCAACCACCGTTATTTTGGTAATTTCTATTACATTATAATTTAAGATGAGAATCATTACAAATTGTAATTATATAGCACGTTAAGTGCAAAAAGATAATTTTATTACACGCGCAATCAATGTTGATATAATTATAACGACATAAAAATCACAATGTAGTAAATAAATGCGATTTATGATATTTTGTCGATAAACGAAATAGCTACGTAATATACCGACTAATCATTGCTGTACCAAAAATAACATTTCGCAATAATTGCTGAACTCCACGAATCTAAATATAAAAACCAATGAAATACATTTTAATGTAGTTCATCTTCGCTTACGAAATTAACACATGATTATATTCGAGGAATCGGAGTACCTCATTTGTTTTCATATTTATATAAAATCGATATTGTTACAACGCATTAAGCAAGAGATTGTGGTGAAACGCTAAAACGTATGTGGTAAATCATAAAAAAATTACAAGTGTATGCAAATTCCAAACAGAAGACGCAGTTTGTATAACGCCGAACGATACAGATCCAATATTCCGATGACGCACCTACGGGAGTAATCCAAGTTACACGATATCCTTAAAAATATATCGATCTCATAATATAACATACAACTTACTGTTTACTCTTGTAAAAAGTCTTATGCCTATATTACAGTTAAAGGAATCGAAATAATATCAGTTATTGATCAAAACTATATTACTAGTTATTACTGTATTTGTATAAACTTTGTAAAGAAAATACATATATACATACATACATCTTAAAAAGTTCTTTTTTTATATCATAGGAGGCAAACGAACAGGCGGGTCACCCAATGTTAAGAGATCACCGCCGTCCATAGACACCAGTAACTCCAGGAAAGTCGCACGTACGTTGCCAGCCTGTGTTTAGGGGGAGGAGGAGGAGGATGGGAGGAGAGGTGGGCCTTCGGCGCTCTCACTGACCGAACGAAATGCAACAATGCAAGGACTGTTACTCCACGTCGGTTTTCCATGAGAGGGTGGTTCTACCCCGGGCGAGCCGATCCATTCATGCTGAAACCAGTAATAGCTTCAGCGTGGCTCTACCACCTATACAATTTTGTTTGTCTTATACAGTTATATAAAATTTTAAGCAGTATTTCTTTTAAAATTATTAAATTCAATATTAACACTATTTATGTTCTTTTTTCTCTTTATTTTATTTAGGTACTTTTACCATTTCTTACACACCAGTCACATCGTAAACTATATATATAAACTTACAACTCAGACTCATAAATCGTATATTTTACGTATATTTCGTATAAGACATACTTTATAAAACTTGTTTTGTGTTTCGATTTTTCTATAACGACGACCACTTGAAAGATTTATATTGCAAATATTAAACTAGAAATTTTGCCATTTGCATGCATATTAACATTTTATTATACCTTCAATTGTAAGCAGCAAAGAAGAAATAGATTAGAAGCAATATATAAAACTTGGTAGATTTTCGATGCATAGAAATGAAATGTAACTTAAAAGTAGGTTACCTCCTTAATCTGGGTTAACTGTAAAGTCTACCAGTGCGTAATCCGCATTCAATAGGGGGCTCAGAAACTTGAGCCTAGCGCGAGCCATTTCACTCGGCTTTAAACCAAAACTAACGTTCCCAAATTACAGGGAACGGGAATGTGTGATCACTATTATAAATCTACTGGGAAACTTTACTCATAAACAATGTCGGTCCAATTCGCTCTTATTTCTTTAAATCAAATAAATTTAATTTTGCATTGTAACTTTGAAAGTTTGAGTCGTCAAATTTGAAAGCATGAGTATTCTTTATCAACTATTAAGAATTAAATATGAGGGATAGATCATTTAACTAGAGATTAAAATGTGAATTTAGTCACTGAAAGATTTCATTCACTCTATACAAATACATATATCTTATGTAAATTTCTTTTAATTTATTTAATGACAGTGTTATTTAAGTTATATGAATAGGTTATTAAACAACAAACAAACCATTTAAATGTTTTTTTCTTTACGGTGAAAAATTTGCTTTACTCTACAGTTTTACAGTCCGCACGAAACTGGATTCGAGCATCCGAGTGCTTCCGCCATGAACTCAGCTTATTCTTACCAAATGCTATTTATCTTAAGCCTTTGTGTTTCTTTTTATTCAGGTTTTTTCTAGGAGTTTTTGCATTCGTTATTTTTCTCTTAAAATAAAAGTGCTCGCTATAACTCACAAATGAACATGCGGCTATAACTCACAAAAGAACACGCGTTCGCACTTTACTTTAATATAGGTCATGTTATTTTGTTATTTACACGAGAGTTTAGTTTTCGAAGTCCAAAACCAAACGACAGCGAATATATTCCGCGAGCTCTATCATTAAAAGTTATGTTTTATCAAATGAAAGTACTAAGTTGGCCAAAACAAGTATAGAATTAGTACGTTCACACTGTTTGCTTACTCTGGGAAAAACGGGAAATTAAAATTTATATTTATTCATTCGAAATAAAGAATATTATATATTTATATATATATACTAGTTACCCACGACTTAGTCTGCGTTCTGTATTATCTTATACAATGTTATTCTATTTTTTCCTGAGATTACATCTGATAGGCGAGCGTGGAAAAGGAAAACATGTTGTGCCGACCCTACTGAGGTGGGATAAGGGTAAGGAGATGATGGTGAATGTTATCCTATTATTTCCTCTCCTTCTTATTATTTACTGCCATCTTTCTTCCTCCAATGCATGCGCATCCACACCGCTTGCCTCTCTTCATACAACAACATACTGAACGTGTAGTATTTACAAATTATTTACTAATATTTATTTACAAAATATTAAAATAATAGTTTCGTAAAACACGTATATTAAATAAAAATATTGTGATATTTTTTTAGATCAGAACTAAGCACCTAAGAACTGAAAATAAAGAAACTTGAGAGAAATCTAGACAGTAGTTTTGCGCGATCCGGGCACAACAGCAGATCTCTATTACTTTATTTGAACTTATCCCTCAGAAAGAGATATTTTTTCTGGGTAAAAGGTCTACGTCCTTTTCTATACACCTGATAACGTGTATGCAATGAACGGTAGAGTTGTTAAGACATGAAAACGTAACAAACAAACCCACTTTCGCATTTACAATATTACTTCGGCTCTTTGATAGTTTTCTGAGTTATATCTAGGCCACATCATTATCTTCTCTATAAGTATAAAGCAGTACTGATATAATTCTAACAAAGGTAATTTAAATTGAATGAAAAGTTTTTAGAGATTATGTAGTAATAATAAAATAACAATAAAAAAATAAAAGGCAACTTACAATTAGTGTTATTTAAAAGTCATTAAAAGGTTGGCGGTTTTATTAGGTGTAACCAACATTAGCGTATAAGCTACATGGAGATATTTAAAGAGAAGGCGAAGAGAACTAAACTTGTAAGTAACATTAATCAACAACCCTTCGTTAAGACCGGTGTAACTCACAGTTGTGATCCTGCTACTGTAAACGGCACAAAAACTTGAGTTTCCGCTCCATTTGCGGAGAGAGACTGCTTTCTAAGTCAGCTATCATTGCGATGTTTGTAATAAAACGATATTATGCCAACGTTAAAGTTAAGAAGGATTACTGTATATTTTATAAATATGTCTACGTTATTTTTCTTAGTTATTTAATGTACGATAAATGAAAATTAAATTACAGTATATAATAAAATTCAAGAAAACCGATTTACAATTACTTCTTGATTATAAAAACACTGAAGATTGTGGAATGTTCGAATTCACACGATTATAACTAAAGAATAGTGGTGATAACTTAGTGCTAACATGTTATCGATACTGCATCGATTGGCGTAGTAGGTTCAACAAGCTGTAGCTTATAGGGAAGGAAAAATTGCTATAAAATCTTAGCAAGGAGGTAGGTGACTTTCTAACACTAGCCCCTATAGGCTCAATACTGGCAAATACGTATAGATTTGTTCCAACAACCGCACTTCCAGTCCAGTCCAGTGTTAGGCTTGTTACCATCGTCATTTAATATCAGGTCAGATGATGGTCAAACGTGAACTTGTATTGTATTATCGTATTGTTTTTTTTTTATACATCATACCATTCAGATTAAGCATAAAGCACTCCTGAAGTACATACTTGAAAACAATAACTAATTAAACTACTATAAAAGTCGTTTTCACCACTGTAAAATTAAACTCTCAAGCATGTGTTAGATACCTTATACTATTAGATGGAATTTTAAACTGGTCATTCAATAGTATATATGACTTTCCAAAGGTAAGACAGGATATGCAAGGTGAGAAAATTAAAAAGAGAGTAACACGACATCATTTCAATCTAAAATTCGCATTATCTACCTTTATAGCATTTTGAAACTCATAATGTAATCGAAAATAAGCAAGTTTGAGCGGTATGTCAAATAGGTTCCTATAGAGTGTGCAGTACAGTACAGTAGTAGTACAGTATCCATCTCAGCGCCGCAATCGTGCCACACGGCGGTTGTATATATCACGTCAATTTGTATATATGCGCGTCAATTATTTATTATAATTACTTTAAAGTAATTGTAAGCACACAAATTTAAACGTCACTTTGTTAACACTTTAAATCGATACTCAGACGGCAAGAGCTACCGCGCGTTAATGTGGTGCAAGACTGCCCCGACTCGTTCTTTTTCCTTGAACTGACTAAGCTATTGACCCAGCAAGGTCTTAACAGCTTCACCGGACTACTAAGGCGAGCGCATAAGCACTCAGCCGAGGCCCCGAGTCGAAGCACGCAAGGCCTTTTATGGCTGGCTATCCCTACCCCACTCGAAAGGCGTGGCTAGATGGCTCTATTGGCGGGTGGGGTAGTTACATGGCTTGGCTTTGCTGTGGCGACAATTCCGGTGGCAGCACTAGGCATTACGTACGGTAGTGCTTCCGGGGGGCAGTAACGTGGCGCGATACAATGTGCTTCCGGTTGTTACAATATCTTTAAACTGAAGCGAGAAATAGCACTTGTTTTTAATGAACTATTTCTATTTCCCATCAATATTGCATTATTTTTAGTTTCAAGAAAGAGCGATCGGGTGAAGAGTTACCACTATATCATGTAGATTACATTATGAAACAAAGTACTTTTATTAATCTAGTTTTCAATAAAAAAATGTATGGTTTCAAAGAACTTGCAGTAGATAGCGAGAAATCAGTTTTTCATGGATTCAAAAAAAAAGGGATTTTTTGAGTTACTTTGAGGCAGTATTGTAATAGCAGTGCGATATGTTGGCTTGGACACCCAAGAGCTGAAAAAATTATATAATTTATATTTTATTTTCATTAAAAACGTTTTCATAAAAAAATCGATTAAATCCGTAATAAAATTATTACAATATTACTATGAAATTACGTTTACCTTGTTGGCTTAGCGAAACGAGATTTCACCCTCTTTGTCCTACGCAAGCTTTCGCCAATCACAAATTCGAAACTCGCGTGTATTAGCCACAGATAAATAAAGGTTTATTATCCTCGTGTTTGTTTTCGAGTTACAAATAACATAGGAAGTTTCTGTCACGAAGGCCATACTAATAAACGTTATATTATTGTAGACGAATATAACATTATTAATTAAAGAAGTTGAGTATTATTAGCAAAATATAACTAATGTAAATACACTGAAAGAAAATTGAAGGGTCTGTTATTTGTTGGACTTTATCTCCGATATGGCTAAACTGAGTTTGATGATACTTTTACTGGCAGATATAGGACTTTTCAGAATCTTCTATATCTTTTATGGATACACTATCCTCCCTGGGAAAAGAGTGGGTTATGTCCGACTCGCATGGACTAAAACCCCACGATGTACATCTTCCGCTATAGTTGGGGTGACACGAGATCTCTACAGATTTCATCGTGCCACCCCAGCGGGTGTCCCAGCGGTAGAAAACGCCGCCACCAGGCCCCGTCATATCAGGAGACAGCCGTGTACACATCGGCCATATCCTCCGTCCGCCGGACCTGTGCAATGGGAAGATGGGTCTCCCGACCTACGGGCAAACAGCCGCCTCCTCCTCATCCAGCCGGTTCTCCGTTGGCGGAAAGGGCCGCTTAGAGGGTCATCCTCGCGCGATACTATTTCCTCGCAGAAGGAGGCCACAACATAACATACACCCTCGCTACCGAGCATGGCATTCCT
>MU158705.1:1035471-1077241 GCA_015888305.1 Antheraea pernyi
CATTCCTGACGCTCGGCAACGAGAGATCTCGCCTCACCGCCGCAGCCAGAGTGCGATGTTGCTCCTTCCACGCATCACACTCAGACAGTGTGTGCTACGCGGTGTCTGGTTCAACGCCACACTCGTGGCATATGGAGGTTGGCTCCCTGCGTGATTTTCGGTGCAGGTACCAATCGAAGTACCTGTGCCCAGCCAGTACCCTGCACCAGACGGAACGACAGGGAGCCCCAACTCCTTCCCATCCATTCCGGCAGGACCGGGCGGATGGCATCGATCGTGTATCGACCGTAACGCGCGTCCGCCAGGTCCTGCCTCCACCTCACGAGCACCAACTCTTCTCTCCTCTATCTCCCTGGGAGCTAAAGGGTCCCCTATCAGTTTCTTGGTATATATATATATACGACAGCAAGCACCCCCGCCTCTAGCTCCCAGGAGAATATTCTATAACCTACGTTTTATTACGTTATACGGGTTATTACAATTCATTAAAGATCACTTACAATTGTTAAACGGTTTGTAACGAATAAATAGTAATGCCAAAAATAAATTGAAATAAATATAATATATAAGACAAGCTCACAGTGGATCCATAAAATACATGTTTTTCATTAAATATCATAACTATTTTCACGGGATGATGTTGCGGGCATCAAATAGTGCATATTGTAAATAGAATACTATGTTTGTTTGTAGGTTTGTGTATAAATCACGCTTTAACAGCTTAAAAAGTTGTAGAATATGACATAAGATAGTTTTTATAACTATATAAAATAGAATTACATCCAACGTTGTGGGTTCGCCTTAGTATATACATACATATAATATAATATATCACATCTAATGACTCAACGATTTCCAATGACTGTCAGTTTTGGACACGCAAAAATAGCGACGATTCGACGCAAAGAGTATTCTCGAAGGCGTTGACAGATAGATGAAACTCAGTATCGTATATCAAAAGTCTACTATCACTATAAATAGTTTTAATGTATTTTTCTTCGAATTTTGTGTTACTATTCTCATGACATTTCCGATGTGAAAAATGTAAATTGATTTTTAATCTTAATTTTAACATGCACATATAATAAAAATGTCAAGTACTAATCACAAAAGTTATCATTTTAAAACAGATAAAAGAAGTGTATGTGTGTACTTATGTACACGCGTTAGAAATTATACTTCTTTTGGCGCGTTAGGGAAAAATGATGAGAGTAACGCTTGTAGAAAAAACGACATTAACAATAGAAAAAAGGTTTAATACAAAGAAATATAAACAACAAAAACAAAGAAACAAAATGCTAACTTCAGGGTGTCGGGTTTTCGTGACGGTGTGCGCGCGCATCGTAAAAATTTACTCTCATCATTTTTCCCTAACGCCAGAAGAAGTATAACTTCAATAGGATATACATTCTAAAGTACGCTGAAAAATGGAATGTGAACTTGATAAACCAAAAACTAATCTTGTATATTTAATACACGTTTATATATATAATGTGGAGATTACAGAAAAGCAAAACGTTCATCGAAGTAGGACTTAAAAATAAAAATAACGTGGTCTGGTATAAAGATTTTACGGCCCTGATCATAGAAAAAACTTCTTTGGTATTTTCTCATTAGCGAATGAGAAATTTAACTCATACATCACAGCAAATTCACAACACACCAAAACCAAATTAAACCAAAACTCGGTAACATTTTCAAGTATTTAGATTGTTGCCTGACGTGCACCGAAAATATCTGGGAGATATTATATGACCATTATTTGTGGTTCCGATTACTTACAAATAATAGGCCGTCAACAGCACGCGGTGCTTTTGGCTGACCTCGCGTAGGATCTATTGAACACTATTATTAATGCTTAACGGATTATCATAACTTCATACATATTACTTAAGAAATTCAAAAGAACAATTATAATTTGTATAGAAACTAACGATATTATTGAATAATTATTTAATGAAGAATAAATTAATTCTTTAATAGTGACGAAGGGTGTCATTTTTTGTATAAAAGAAAAAGTTTATAGGATTTTTGGTCATGACTATGTCCACTACTTTCATCGTACACCAGATATCTATATATAATAAGAATGTACATTTAATGTGTCTGTACCTTTTCGATTTTCGAGTAACATATATAGCAATACATTTATATAATTTAAAAGTCAGTGTACTAAATTAATATCGAGTCCTAAAATTATATTCGATAAATTTTAGCACGTCACTATTGACAATAAAGAATAGCAACTTGCTCCTTCAAACGTAATTATTAATTTATACGAAACTTCATGAGCGGATAAATGTCAAACTGCCATGACAGCGAGCCGCTACTATAATAATGTACGCATGGTGCAATAGATAAAGAAAAGATAGATATAGAACAATAGAAAAGGTTGCCGCACTGAGTGTTGTACTTTTTGTCCATTAACTGTATATTAAAACACCCATAAGTGTGTGAGAGCTAGTTCCTCTAGGCTTAGATTAAATACACATAATCACTTAACATTAGGTGAGACTGTGATGAAACCTTATAAAGTATAAAAAAATATATCTGTAGTCTTTCGCAATTCAAGGTTCGGCCTCTATGTGGGAGCTGTCTTTATTAAATAAAGAAACTAATAATATACATTTTAAAGTGTCTTAGTTTAAAACAAAAAGAAAACTCTCCCCGTTTATAAAATAATAAATATTTGGAAAGTTATATGATACGAATTTTAATGTTGAATACCTATGGAAAATATATAAATGAAGAGCGAAATGAACAAGGTCTTCGAACTGGCGGTGTTTTGGCGTAGATAAATATCATCAATCATATTGTCAATCACTAATATTGTACTTTTTATATCAAGTCATTGTAAATAATCGCTAATGAATCTGTTAATATTCTGTAGAAGTATCACCAAGAACATATTTTATCGTTAACATTTTACGTAAGTGAATTGTAAACAAAAACATTTCAGTTCATTCTGTTACTACCGTATTTCTGTGATAAATCATAAAATTTGTGGTTCTAACATTTGATTTATGGCTGAGAATGTGACAACATTTAAACTATTTATATCCTGTTAGTACTGTACCGCATAAATACACCAAGTTGTTTCAAACTTAGCAAATTGTTATAAATTATGTACCTGACTATTACTCGAGCAACTATATCTTACGTGCCGCATATTAATTTTCATTATGTAAATTATTATTTATAAGTATGTATTTTTTTAACTGTAATAAATTATCATAGGTTTAACTGTAATAAATATCACGTAAATCCTAATTACTATTTATATTAACATAATTGAAATTCAAATCGTAATATATGATATTTTTGTGAAATAAAAAATAAGAGTGTCATATGGATCCCAATCGACAGACTTTTTTGTATTTTTAAATTGGTGTTTTTACATATTTTTTTTTTTGTACATCTATACTAATATTATAAAGAGGTAAAATTTGTGACGTTGTGAGTTTGTGACGTTGTGGCGTTGTAAGGGGTAATCTCAGGAAGTACTGGTCCGATTTGAATAATTCTTTCAGTGTTATATAGCTCATTCATCGAGAATGGTTATAGGCTATATATCATCACGATAAGGCCAGTAGAAGCGGAGCACAGATGAAAAATGTTTAAAAATCGAGATGGTTTTTTTTTAGAGGTTCTGCTGTGTGTCAGCGTTAGCCCAGAGAACTATTACTACGCGGACAAAGTCGCGGGCAGGGGCTATAATCTATATACTAATATTATAAAGAGGTAAAGTTTGTGACGTTGTAGGGGGTAATCTCAGGAACTACTAAACCGACTTTGAAAATTCTTTTACTAGTATAAAACCACGTTATTTGTGAGTGTCATAGTATCATCACGCTAAGACCAATAGGGGAGGAGCAACAATGAAAAATGTTTTAAAATCGGGGTATTTTTTCCTTTTGAGAGCTTCCGCTGCGTCTTAGCCCAAAATAACTATACCCCGCGTGCGAAGTCGCGGGCAGAAGCTATTAACTAATTATATTATCTATAATCTATACTTTGTAGTAGTTGTTTGTTGGTTGTAGGGGGTAATATCTGGTGAGTCGGAGCAAAATGGTCGAACGAAAACGTTTCTTACGAACGCTGCCTTAATTATGAGATATATATGATTGAGTTCTAGAGAAAAGTTGTAACTTGATAATGCCTATTACCGCCCAACAAAGCGAGCACGTGTCGGCTAGTACTATATAAATAGGAAGCAGCGAAAAGGTTAAGAACATCTCCCTACTCTGTTTGTCAGCAGATTTTCTTCATTCTTTTTTTGTTTTGTAGCTATTGACGAGCTTTAGTGTTATAAATAAAAAATTGGAAAAGGTTTTTTTTTCTCTATGGCCGAAGCTCGTGCACTCGTCTGTATAAATTTTCAGTAAATACATCTTGACCGGGTTAGTGACACCGACATCTATATATGCCCATTACCCTGAGCTTCCCTTTGATAAACTCTATCCACTTACATTCTACTAGAATAACATAAAATATACCATAACATGTTTATATATGTGTATACGTCGTCATTTGTGCTGTAGCTGATCTTGGAGGGCCCGATATCGAAGTTTCTATGAATTGAGCGTATTTTTATTTTTTATTACCACCTCTCCACGACTTGCGACAAAGTAACCACTAGTACTAAGGCACCATATCATACCGTTAACTCATTATGAGTGCGTTTTTCATAAGAATTTGAGGATGTGGATAACATCTTAAGAATTTTTGTTTATACATTGGGGGCCCCGTAACATTGATACAGGTGATACGCCTCTGGTCGTATTGTACAATGTGTACAATTTTTTCTACCTATATTAAAACGTTTGTGTACTCAAGAAATACCGAGAACGCTGGAGGTCTAAACTTTATTCAAAATTTACGTATTGCTTTTGCTACTATCGCTTGTAATGCGTATCTATGTATCAGATTCTAAGCTTTAGTATCAAGACACGAAGAACATTACTATACAAGTTTTATTGTGTATAAGTTGGTTTTTACTTTCTTTATCCTCTCTACTAAATTATATGTATCTTAATTTAGTCTTAAAGTGTCTAAGCCATTAGCTAGCTAAAATCTAAGCCATTCTCTTCCACTGGAGTACACACAATTTTTTTTATCAAAATCGATTCAACCGTTTAGGAGAAGGCCAGTCACATACAAACGGACAGAAGAATTATATATATATACTAGCCGGCACCGCGGACGTTGTCCCGTCTTGATAATTAAAAAAAATCCTAAAACTCAACCACAGCGCCACTTAACAGGTCCAATTGTGAATCTAAACCATTCTCGGACCCACTGGAACACGCACACAAAATTTCATCAAAATCGGTCCAGCCCTTTAGAAGGAATTCAGTGACATACACACGTACAGACGAAATTTATATATAAAGACAAATTAAATAACGAATTTAAGTTGATAAAAATTAATACTGTTATCGTCTTTTAGCTGCTTTCGAATTGTACGTCATTTTTTTAGAAGTTATAATTAGAATAGTGAGCTATCCTTATAAGATATATGTCGTCACATACTTCTTTGTAGATCTATAAAAGAGGAATTTCCCACTTTACCTTGTTCTGGTATATTTCAAAGGGATCAAGGCAGCGTTTTCGATGAAAACTCCCAGGCGGCTTGACTTTTTCAGACATTTCCAACAATTATTGTTATATTTCAACCAATTTACACGAAACCTTGATGAATTATATACCTGAACCTTCCTCATGAATCACTTTATCTACTGGTGAAAATCTGTTCAGGAGTTTTTGAGTTTATCGCGAACAGACAAACATGACAAACCGCCGTGGCAGATACCTTTATTTTATAATAGCTTCTGCCCGTGATTTCGTTCGCGTGGAATTGTCACTTTTGGCTAACGCTAACACGCAGCGGATGCTCTCAAAAGGTAAAATATCTCCATTTTGTAACATTCTTCATTGGTGTTCCGCTTTTATTGGTCCTAGCGTGATGATATATATAGCCTCTCCCGATAAATGAGCTATCTAACATTGAAAGAATTTTTCAAGTCGGACCCGTAGTTCCTGAGATTAGTGCGTCCAAGCAAACAAATAAGCTTTATAATATTAGTATACTCGTAGATTATTACTTTTCTCTCGTACTTACCTCGAGCCGTCATTCAAATTACAATAACTTTTGATAGAGTGGTTCGATTTTAATGAAACAAAGATTAAGTGGCTCTCAAAGATATGATTTAACATTTTCATTGTGAGGTTTTATTTTGAACCCAGTATTTTAGTAGTGATGCATGTTCATACAAACAGACATTTCCAAAAATGATTGAAATCAATTCTATTACTTATTCCTAGACACCTGCAACAGTTTTATATGTATTATATGTAGTTACGATTAAATCTGACTATATAATATGATGACACAAAACAATTTTGCCACGTTTTTACTAACAAAAAACAGAGCCACTCGATAGACTCCGTAATGGATTATAATTATTAATGTACTTATTTATAACACAATTTACTGTTTATATTTTTCAAAATTCGAAATTATGATTTATGTCTGATGATTTATGTATTAGAATATATAGAATCGCTGGCTAGTACAACTACCACCTCGGGCAAACTCCCGTCAATACTGAATGCAAAACAAAGCATCAACGATTATATTTTTTTCGAAAATAAGTCGACATTTCACTATTTTAATTTGTCAATACGGCCATCATACCGTGCCGCTATTACAGGTTCAATACAGTGGGTAGTCTGACCAAAAAAGTCGATTATTTAAATAATAATAGTAGCCGAAAAGGGATTTTTACTAAAATAAATAAAAGTGTGAGTAATTCAAGATAAATAATATGTATATACAACATCTCTGAACACGTTTAATATCAAACTGCTAAATTATACACAAGACACTTTACGTAAACTGTAAATATTAATGGAGACTTACTTGTATTTACATTACAATCATAGTTGACAGAGCGCCCTTTGCTTGAATACGCCATGAGTTTGTGTTACAATTTCGCATATTTGAACAAAGTTCTACCGATATGTTCTGTTATAATTATTACTCTGTGTATTTATTATAATAAACGTTCCATTTCAAAGTTGTATATAATGTCATTCAAAATTAGATATTATAAGCAGATTGGATCAACAATTACACCGCTGCAGTTGTATTGTATAAGCAACAATATAATTTTTTACAGAGTCTCTCTTCGTGCACACTGATATACGTGTGTTTCTAACGTTTTCCGCAGGTTTTCGAGGACAGAAGTAAATGAGATACCACAGTTCATTGTATTATACTTTTTGCTGAAATATATCTATTTACTATATAAATGTGGTACATATAAAGAACTTATTGTTGTAGAAAAAAAATTTAAAAGTCTCTATAGGTATTTTTTTTATTGCATACAGCTAGTATGCTCGCTGTCGACTTCATTCTCGTGAAATGTTTCGTTATTCCATAGGAACTACTTGTTTTATGTGGAATAAATTTCGAGCTATTTTTTATTGTAATTTTGTCATTGGAGAAGTCCTTTTTGTGCTTGTAATAGTCTCATGAAAATAGGTTCAGCCGTTTCGGACGAATAATAACTACTTCAAGTTTATTCAAATGTATAGACTAGATTATTATTTATTAATACCTTGGACATAAGAGACTTGAAATAGATTAATCATAGTTTAATTTTTTTTTGCAATAAACCATATTTTTCATGTAGTTCATTAATCATAAATATACATAAAACTTCTTCATGGTAGATGACACCAAATTTCAGTTATCACTGGAAGCAGATTATCGTTACAAATTTGTTTACGTTTATTAAGTTGGAAATGGAGCGTATGGATATTACCCTGGTTATAAATTAGTTTGTTATTTTTGTAAGTTCTACTAACCGCAAAACATGCAAACCTTTTACACAATTACGTTTATCGGTGAATTATGTATTTTTATAACGCTGTCATTTATATTAAGTATATTTTTATACAAAACATAACCAAGATTAAATATAAGGACATATCCTGGTACGATAAGCATTGAATAAAATAAAATAAAAAACAAACATAGTTTAAAGAGAAGAATGGAATAGAAAAATAATGATGTATAAAACACGTATTTTAGAAAGAGTTTAAATATAAATAATAATATAAAAGTTATTTGCATCAAGTAAAGTGAAGGTCTCCTCTAAAGAATTCTATGTGTCTCTATTTTGAGCTATTTGTAGCCAGCAGGTACCAGGTATTTTTATCAACTCGTCTGCCCATCTCGTGTGGAGTCTGCTTTTGAGCCGTTTGCCGATTGGACCCTTCCACGTTGTTATCCTGCTGGTTCATCGTCCTTTAGCCTCGCTACGTGCCCGACCCACTTCCATTTTAGCTTCTTAGCGTATAGATCAGAGCATCTGTCACTTTGGTGGGTTCTCTAATTTTTGTGTGACGAATTTTTTGCATCTTTTTAATATTGAGCATACTTCGTTCTATTTCGCGTTGGCAGGTAGTGATTTTGCTTTTTAATTTGGATGTATATTTCCAAGTTTGACATGCGTAGCTTAGATAAGGTAGGAGACATGACATCATGACTTTTGGTTTGATATTCGTTGGCATGTTACTTTTGAATATATCTTTTAAGGACCAGTACTTGTTCCCAGTTTTTCGTACTCTTCGTTCTACTTCTAGTTCATTTTGTTTTCTGTTAAAGCCAATTAGTTTTCCAAGGTAGATGTATTTCTCTGTATATTTCAGAGTCTCATTGTCCACTGATATTCTTTTCTGTATACTACTGGTCATGAGCATTGTTTTCGAAAGATTCATTTCCTGTCCTACCTGTTTACTAGCTGTGTTTAATGAATCAACCATGTTTTGTAATTGTGTGCTAGATTTTGACAGCAGAACTAGGTCATCTGCGAAGCGTAGGTGGGGTAAATACTTGCCATTGATGTTTAATCCTGTCTTTTCCCAGTTGAATCTTTTTATTATTGACTCTAGGATAGATATAAATAATTTTGGAGACAGCGGGTCGCCTTGTTTCCGATGGAGGACGTAGAACCAGTGGATTCTAATTTTATTTTAGCTGTGTTACCTTTGTATATATTTCTGATTATATCTATGTACTCTTGTTCAACTTTTTGAGCTTGCATAGTGGTCTATCTTGAATGTGACATGGTATCAAAAGATTTTTTATAATCAATGTATGCGATGTAGAGCGCTTTTTGCTTCTCTTGGAATTTTTACATTGTTTGTTCTAGAGTATGTATATGATCGATTGTTGAAAAGCGCTTGCGAAAGCCTGCTTGTTCTATTGGTTGGTGTGCATCTATAGTGACACTTACTCTTTTGTTAATTGTGGAGAGAAACAATTTGTAGATACATGAGAGTAAGCTTATAGGCCTGTAATTTGTGATAACTTTTGAGCCACCTTTTTTGTAAATAAAAATTATTTCCGACTCTACCCACTGCGGTGGTATTTCAGCAGTTTTTAATATAAGGTTAAATAAGTGTGTTAATGGGAGAGTCAGTAGCGGCCCTGCAGCCTTTATAGCTTCATTTGTAATGCCGTCTGGTCCTGGGCTTTTGTCTAGCTTCAACCTTTTTATTTCTTGTGTGATTTCTTTTTCAGTTATTGGTGTTATATTTCCACTCTTGTTTGTAGAATTTATATTAAATATGTTAATATGATATGAGTTAATTAAAATGGGTTAATTTTGACACATTTGACATGTCATTATATTTGCATTTATTTTTCTATTATAGTTTTCATATTTTAGAATTTTATAAAAATCTGAAACCACGAATCCTGAAAAAAAAACCCGAAAATGCAGTCTTCGGGAATAGTCTTAAGTTGGCTAGTTTTCTGCTACATAAAAATGGCAATATAGCAAGCAAACCATAATCTTGAAGAACTCTTGTCTTCTCTTGATACGTTCCAGTGTACGCTCTTTTAGAGCTTTATGGTTACCTTTTGATACTTCGTTAGGGGTTCGAGCGTCCTGTAAGATCTGGGTTATGGCCTTGGTTAGTGTGTTATAGAAAACCTGTACTGACATTTTTTCTTGACATTTATGTAAATCCTGTAACTGAGATAAAATGTTTTGTTTATAAGATGTTATTTCTTGTTCAGTTTTCAGTGATGAATATCAATTGCTTTTATACGCCGTGCGTTTTTTCTTCTGCTTTGTGATAGACATTGTTGCTCCGATTGCTCCCGTGCTTTTTGAACTACCCGTCAGACCACAGAGCAATCTGAGCAACGAAAAACATTACTCTTCATATAAAAGTAAATAAAAACAATTATACTTCTTATAAAACATAATTAAAGATGAGGTAATACACAAGGTAATACAAGTTATAATAGAAATGTACATTATTTTAAAAATGATTCTCTTCATATAACTATTTTCTTACGATTTGTTGTAATAACGTATTAACTGAAACTTCGACTGCAAATCTACGTACTTTCCATATAAACGTATACTGTGCTATTATTAAAAAGTTAAATGGTATCGAATAGTTCCTTTAAAAAAGTTTGAGTATTTCGTATTAAATGCACCGCGCTCGCCAAATGTTCGACAACTTGCTGTTTTATCTCGGTTTGGTTAGGTTAGGTTAGACGTGCGAAAAAGGATGACGTGATAAGCAGCCGTCGGCGAGCGCGGTGCATTTAATACGAAAATACCCAATCTTTTTAAAAGCAAGTATTCAACACGTATTTAACTTTTTCCAATAATACGGACAATATCTAAAGAAGAAATAGAACCTAAAGATAGTGCATAATATATGGCAAAATGCCATTTTTGCATCGACCATTTGGCAAACCGTTCACTATTTCGCACTTCGTAAAAATAAATTGAAACCGCAAGTAAGAAATCTATAAAAGATGATAATAACTATGAGTGTGCAGAGTTAACAGAGCGCTTTTGTAAAGGTCAGCACGTGTAAGGATAATGTTACTGAAATCGTTAGACTTTTAAAACTAGAGTTTCAGTATTATTTATTTCGTGAGAGTACTTAAAATAATCAGTAAGTCAAAGAATACACTATTCACACTTTCTTAATATATTTTTTAAAACTGATGTAATTTTAAACTATTATTGTAAACTAGTTAGTTGTTTACAATATTGCCGTCTATTTATGTTTATATGTATGTTACTTTAAAGGCCCCAAATACGGTAAATTCTACGATTTTTCAGTAAATTCTATAATTTTCCAATCCTTAATCATAAAAGTCCGATCAGTTCTGTGATTATCGTTCCTTTCGAACTTTGACCACCATTCACTTGGTAAATGATTAACCTTAATGCTATCGTCATCAAAGTCCTACGTTTTCGATTAGGTTAAGTTGGATTTGTAATGGGATAGGGAGCAGACCAGCTGCAATGACCTGAGGCCGCCGTAAAACGGGGCCTGCGGGCGGTGGACGCGGTCGCCTCAACCACGCGCATTGTGCCGATGTGCCTACCACGATCTTCGAGGGGGGCAACTGTCGCCCTCCCCTGGGGTCTACGATTTTGACCCCTCGACTGCGATGAGGCCCATGATGAGGGGCCGACACCTGCCGGAGAGTAAACGCAGAGCCAGTTGGGCAGCTCCTGCTCCCCGGCCTATAAGTGATTAAAGGCACCATGGGGTTTAGTCCGTGCAAGTCAGACATACCCCACCCTCAGCTGCCCGGCTAGGGTAGGAATCCCAAGGGATTTCCCCATCTTTATAAAAAATATGTTGAACTTATAGTAAAACTGCCAGCCGGGCCCTGTTGAGGGGTCAACACCTGCCTTGTCGGTTACAAGTATTGTAGAGGCAGTTCCTACCTGCTCGGCTAAAGGCTGTGAGAAAAACACCGCGGAGGTTTAGTCAGTATAATTGAGGCATTGCCATTTACATTAAGAAAAAAAAAAACAAAAGTTTGGACTTGTAATAAAAAGAGAGCAGAGGGCGACCGCGGTAGTGAACGTTGAGCACCACGGTGCCGGACCACGATTGGCAATAAAAATAATATAAATTCTTAGATATACTGATAAAACTTAAGATTAACTAATATATCTAGGGACTTGTAAAGCAACATCATTAATTAAAGTTAGTATAGATATGATATGTGAAAATTAGGATTACTAAAGCTAATTAACATAGTAATAAGCTTACTGTCTGAGATCCATTGGGATAATAAACAAAGATATAGTACGCTGTGTACGTAGTATAGTCAAATTAAATAACAACAACGTAATCCCGCCTTAAATAATAGCAACAGGTCAGTCGTGATTGATCACCGTAGTGTGAATAGTACGGTCATTAATCACAGGCCAACGCTCCGAAGTCTGGACGCCAACCGGAACACGGCTGTTGGAATTCTCCTATGTGACGGTCCCGACAAGGTCACATCAGCCTTAGTACTCTATTCGTTGTTTTTATGTCCATTCGGTAGATCTATATGAGCATTTACTATCTACAGTCTTCTCAGTAGTAGGAAGCATATATTCAGCAGTTAAACGTACCTACATATCGGACTTGTGTGTGTATATTAAAGCAAAATGATATTAGCGTTGATGTGTAAGCTGAGTTAACGTACTCGGTTACTCTATACATGCTGAGGCACGTACTCAACAACATATTCGGTTTTTCATCATCCATCATATTTATTCATTAATTTTAACATACTTAGTTGCTCATTTTCCAAGAAAGCAGTAAATCAGTGCTTATTTCGTTCGGTCATTGAGAGCGCCGGTGACCCACCTCCCTTCCCCTCCCCTCTCCTCTCTCCTCTTCCTCTCCCTCCCCTAACCCTTCTCCCCAAAGGGTGGCAACGCACTTGCGACTCCTCTGGTGTTGTTAGTGTCCGTGGACGGTGGTGATCACTTAACAGCAGGTGACCCACCTGTTCGTTTGCCACCTATGACATAAAAGAAAAAAGTAATTTACATACCGTATTCTATATATCTACGAAGTTTTGCAATTCATCTAAAGAAGAAAATTGATTGTCTAAAGTCGGTTTACGGGCGATAATTTTACGTGCTATCGGCCGATAGAGGGGAACAGACATAGATGCGTCACTTTCTCTCTCTCTCACTCTCTATCGTTTGTTCCGCGCTCTCGCTTGCATGTTTGGCTCAGGCGGAACGTGATAATAAGTCACGTTTTTTCGTACGTACAGCCGGTGTTCGTGGATTTGTAAGACGTTATCACGTGAAAAGGTTCGATTTTTTCTTTGTAATGGATGAACATACAAAAATACTAAAGTGATTTTAAAAACTATTTCACGTATAAAAAGTTGCACTATCATCGAGTAACATGTTCTGCGTTTTTAAAGTCTTAACAAGAGGAAACTTTTTGGCTTTGACCAACTTACATTTACTACTATTACTGATTTAGTTCAAAATACTCGCTTTCAAATAGTATTTATTATATTTTAATACCACCAGCGACCAGCGAAATTAAAATGATTAGGTATAAATGTAGAGATTATTACGAGCTATAGTGATTATAAACGGATACAAATATTACATGCGTTGCAAATAAGATCTAGTAACCTTGTATAAAACGTGACCATATTTTTTAGATCGATATCGAAATATAATAAGTAAGTTAGTACAAATATATACATACAATAAGAAAGTAAATGTAACGTGTGTGTACTTTTTTGATTGTTGTAAAAAAATGTTGTAGGTGTCTAGGAATAAACAAACACATTTCAATAAATTGTAGAAATGTCTTTCTATCTGTTTGTTTGGATACGCATCACTGCTAAAATACTGCGTTCATGATATAACCGCTTCAAGAAAATCATAAAGCATGTCTTCGAGTAACATTCAGTCGTTTCATTAAAGTCGGTTCGGTCTATCAGATGTT
Organism: Antheraea pernyi; assembly: GCA_015888305.1. Classification (NCBI taxonomy): domain Eukaryota; kingdom Metazoa; phylum Arthropoda; class Insecta; order Lepidoptera; family Saturniidae; genus Antheraea; species Antheraea pernyi. The sequence goes on from MU158705.1 coordinate 1,049,284, forward strand.
ATTGTAATTTTAAGTACGACGCGACTTAAGTACAAGAAGAAAGTAGATAAGTATACATTCAGATGACTTTATTAATCACTGATTTTTTACATAAGGTTCTATGTGGACGAAGTTGCGGGCACAGCTAATATCGTAAATAACGGTAACAATGCTTTTAGCAATAGTACGTCAATTGTGAAATACTAACTATGATAGGTGGTAGAGCCACACTGAAGCTATTACTGGTTTTAGGAAGAATGGGTCGGCTCGCCCGAGGCAGTACCACCCGACCCACAGAAAACCGACGTGAAGTAACAGTGCTTGTATTGTTGCGTTTCGTCCGGTCAGTGAGAGCGCCGTAGGCCCACCGCCTCTCCTCTAACCTGTCCACCCATCCCTCCCCCTCGCCTCCCTCGTCTTCTCCCAAACACAGGCTGGCAACGCACTTATGACTCCCCCGGTGTTGTTAGTGTCTATGGATAGTGGTGATCACTTGACATCAGGTGACCCACCTGTCCGTTTGCCTCCTATGATATAAAAAAAGAAAAAATATCAAAGAGTATTATTTAACAATCGTTGATAATAAATATCTGTGTTCACTATGCACAATGGACGTTCTATATCTTTTATGAACGTGGAAATCAATGAACCGCTGCTGAATAAATGTGGTATTATATCATCGTGAAACTGCGGTATTTCAAGTAGTTTTCGGTTCAGTAAATAAGCTGAAAAAATTAACAGCTTTCGCAACGCAAAGTAAGTGAGACGGAGTAAGTGCAATTAAAAAATGGAGGGGCTATAAAGTAAAAGCTTTTTATAACTTACGATAGTCAGTGAGATGAATTTAATTACAATTGTTTTTCTTATGTGATTGGAGGTAAACGAACAGACGGCTCGCCTGATGGAAAGTAATCACCGCCGCCCATAGACACCTGCGACACGAGGGGCGTCATCACAGATGCGGTGTCGGCCTTTGGGGAGGAGTAGGCTCGTTTCTTGAAAGCTTGTTGTTGTACCTTATACTGGTTCGGAAATGCTGTTGTTAGGACATCAATTTGATTCGCTTCTCTCGTATTAATTCGCTATTAATATATTCTCTTTATATTATTCGAATATATAGCACGACTTATACGATTTTAATACATTTTAAGATATGTGGAGTCATTAAATGCCTCTAGTATGGTTATAAAAAATGTGTAATTACAATCAGTAATTGTACTTATTCCTAAAAAGAGCCACTGCGGTCAAAGGCCGAACAATAAAAATATAAAAAATGTTAGATAAAAGAAGTAATTTTAGAAGACCTATGTATGCTAAGTTAAGTCGAGGTAAGACGGTGTTTGCTAAGCGTGCCATTACGGCCAGCCATTAGTTAATGGACGGCTCGACGGGTTAATGGTAGCAAAGGGCGTCACTTTATATGGGTACTGTTCTGCCACGCTTCCAATCTCATATCTCCCCTGTACTTAGAACATACCACAAACGAAATGTGATTACATATAACACTCGGATCTCGTATTATTGACTCAAATTAATACAATTAACTTTATAGAGATGGTAGTTTAAGGTGTGTAATAGTTTAAACAGATCCATGAGTAAAAATCAACATATATGGAATTGGATTATATGTTTTAGTTTGTTACATTGACACTTGTTCAGATTCGCTTTTGTTCCTTGGTTTTCTTAAATTCAGGTTATGCAAGAATATTTTATGGGTAAAAATAATATAAATTAGCATTGTCATAGTATTTTTCTAATACCATTCCAATTACCATCTTAAAGTAGGGATTATTATTAAATACATTTCGATGTCTTAGTAATGCTGTACTTAAAAACAGTCTCCATTTTCAATTTAATGTATAGGTTGTCATAACGTATTTTGGTGAAATTTTAGTTTATGACATAATAAAATTCTTCTAAAATCAGCAAATTCCTCATATTGGGTAAAATAATTTTAGTTATTAACAACATTACATAAGGATAAAGAAACGATTATAACTAGTGCTTTATCCCAATAAAATTATGCGGCGCTTGAAATACCCTCTTTAATGTATTCCACAAAGACAAAACTATTACTTACTTATATATCTTAAGAAGAAGAGAATTGAATCATTCGCTTTTATTAGTACGATATATTTGTAAGATAATTATAAATCTAAAAATATTATGAAATAAACTCACTTTTCATGTCTGATTTTGTGTTCGCTTAGTTCTATTTTAATTACATATGATTTTGATACGGTTTTTATTATTGTTAAGAATATTTCTTACGTGAAGGAATTTATACATAATACTGTAGGCCTTTACATCACTAACAGATGATTCAAGTAGCATTCCGAAGACACTTTCGTAGGTTGTTGTTTTCCACTTACAAAGCAGGTGGGCGAATTGACTTCATCGCAGATGCTACTGCGCCTGGGACAGACGACTTTATGGCAACAAGAGCTTACCCAGTACCCAAGCCACCCTCTTATCATCCCCAGCAGGAACCACGGGAAAGATAAATCAGTACATGTGGTGCTGGTTTGGTCGCAGATACCTGGCTCATGTCTAAGCAGAGGCACCATTCCGGGTTTATTACCAATTTTCCTTCTATTCAGAGTCTAGATGTTGGTGTCTGATGGTTGTGGATAATAGCGATTATAAAGGACTAAGCAGGTTGGGGCGCTGTTTCTCCTATAAGCTAAACAAGGTAGCTCCTATAAGGAAAAGGGACAAGGATACTACTGTCATGGAAAGTAAAGGGATGTGACACTATCAGCTAGAGCAGTCCGGGATCGCGTACCTGTAGTCAACTCAATCGGCTGTCGGACAAATAACTGATAGATCCATCCTCTGAACGAATGTATAATATGTATATTATCATTATTATTACATAGTATAAAACAAAGTCCCCTACCGTGTCTGTCTGTCTATCTGTTCGTGATAAACTAGATAACTACTGAACGGATTTTCTTGCAGTTTTCACCAGTCGATAAAGTGATTCATGAGGAATATTTTGGTATAATTTAAAATTATACCATTATAGTATATATTATAATTTGTCAAGGATTTTTTTTATAATCAGGGCGGGACAACGTCCGACGGGTCCGCTAGTATTCATATAAAGTAGAGAAAAATCCATGTATTTTAAAGAAGTTGTAAGGAGGAGTATTCGGGCCTTTACTTTGGTAACGTTGGGTAAAACACCAGAGATACGTAAAAATAGTGTACTGTATAACTGTACATTTTACAAAGCCTTCAGAGACGTCCCTAGTAGTATTATATGTCTATCTTGTAACAAGAATCCATAATAATCTTTTTTATCTTTTACATATTATAACAAAATGATTGTGACACTATTTTGATCTATATAGTATTAATTCTTGTCAAATTACATTTAATTACATTGAGCATTTAATGGATATCAAAATTATCCTTTACAGTATATCATTTCAATGAATATAACCTAGAAGATATCAGATTTAAAATTACACGTATCTGAAAACAAGTTGTCTGGAAATTGGAAATTCCAACATAACTTCCATGACTTAATTTTTCAAAGAATTAATTTAAATTGTCTAGAAACTAATGACTCCAGATTATTAGAACATTTATAATTGAACAAAGTCGATGCGGCTCGCTAAATATCTATAAAGCGTAGAATTAAGCCAATGGATATAGAATTATAGTTTGACCACAAACTTACCTGAGTCGTATATGACGATGTGGCTAAACAGATGTTAAGCTTTAGGGAGACTGACTCTTAAGTAAGATTGTCAGAATAAATTTATAGGCGCTTGGCGATAAATTTACGAAAAGGGTATGGATGGATTGTGTGAAAAATAATATGTGTACAAAATTCGAATACTGAGATTACATCTGACAGGCGATAGTGGAAAAGGTAAACAGGTTCTGCAGACTCTACTTAAGTGGGGTAAGGGTAAGAAGAAGAGGTAGTTAAGGTAGATAAAGCGGGTATTGAAAAATGCTCGTTTCTCGTGGTGGTAGAGCCACGCTGAAACTATTATTGGTTTCAGCATGAATGGGTCGGCTCGCCCGGGGTAGTACCACCCTCTCATAGAAAACCGACGTGAAGTAACAGTGTTTGCATTGTTGCGTTTCGTTCGGTCAGTGAGAGCGCCGGAGACCCATCTCCCCTCCCCTCTCCTCTCTCCTCTCCTTTTCCCTCTCCTAACCCTTCCCTCCGAAAGATGGCAACGCACTTACGACTCCTCTGGGGTTGTTAGTGTGCATGGATGGTGGTGATCACTTAACAGCAGGTGACCCACCTGTTCGTTTGCCACCTATGACATAAAAAAAAAAAAAAAATGCTCAATCACCATGCAGACTTTATCACGATTTTTTATGACGAAACTTAGGTTCATTGTAGAATTTGAACGCAGGCATCGTCACTACAATGCAGAAATATTTTCCTGAAAGGAAGAATAAATGGTATATAATTTCTTAGATCACTATACGTTAACTACCTATATGTTATCTCTTTTCTAAATTACTTCACACGAACTAAAAAACGTTATTAAATAGTACAATAATTAAACAGATAACTATATTCTCTGTAGTATTCCTAATTAGTGTTTTAATCCCTTTTTTCATCACATCGCCATGTCATTACGGAATAGAATTTAGACCAAGAAGAAGTTCAGTTCTTAAAGTTTTAATATTTTATTAAAGTAACAAATAGGTGGTAGAGCCTCGCTGTAGTTATTAATGGTTTTAGCATGAATGGGTCGGCTCTCCCGGGGTAGTACCACCCTCTCATAGAAAACTGACGTGAAGTAACAGTGCTTGCATTTGCGTTTTGTTCGTTCAGTGAGAGCGCCGGAGGCCCATTTCCCTTTCCCCCCTCCCTCAATCGCAGGCTGTCAACGCACTTGCGGCTCTCTTGATGTTGCAAGTGTCTATGGATCACTTAACATCAGGTGACCCTATTCATTTTCCACCTATAATATATAAAAAAACATATATTTATTAACGTGATATATCGATGGCACCGAAACGTTGCATCTCTAAAAGTGCTCTTGACAGTAGACTAACCAAACATCTAAAATCTAATGTTTATAGATTGCACGTACGTATATTGCAAATTCGGACCATCTATTACCCGTCTACTAATCTCCCTCTAAACGGTCAATTAATCATTAATAAACGAACGCTATTCAATGTTCCCCGGAATCGGTACGTTCTTTCTATATATCTATAGTTTTAAAGATACTTTGTATACCTATTTCATGGATTTGGTGATTATGTATTTCAGTATGTTAGAGATTTATTTAACGTCAAGTGAGACTATATACTACAACCCTTCCGAGGAGTCAACATCTGCTGGATCGGGTAGGAGTATCGTAGAGGTAGTTTATACTCACCCAGCTTAAGAATGCGAGAAGAACACCAAAGGGATTTAGATTCTCTCGCGACAAAAAAAAGGACAATAGACTATATAGTACAAAACAAATCGTAATCTATTTGTATTATCTTCCACCAGTGGCTTCAAACTTATAAAAACTCTAGCTCTATAACATTAGCATAGACTACAAAGAATTCTTTCAAGCTAGATTTATTCGAAGAAAATACATTGAAGTAGGTATTTTGCAATAAAAAAAATACTTTTGAAAAGACTAGATCCTAATTTACGCTATATTTATATATATAGACTTTTTTTATTACAATGAGATTATTTTGTTGATGGTATATCTATCTACTGTCTATATATGTATAATGAAAATACAGTTCCTTTGCCACCCAATTATATCAAACCTACTAAACGTATCGGCATAGGACTATGACCATTCGATGTGGATTGTGGATTTTTTCGTAGATGTTTCTAGGTTAACTATTTTTTAGATTCGATTAAATCTTCGCTATTTTTAATACCCCATGACGCGGATGGCAACAAGTTTTATTACAGAACTGAGGGCTACAAGGTACAGACCAATAATCTGAGAAAATATAGCTATGTAATCAGCTAATTCTTTTTCTAGAATATTGTGTCTTAATAGCATTGCATCGATACTTTGTAAATAGCATATCATATTTCTATCGATTCGTATAGCTATAATCAACGTAACAAAAATATGCTTACAAGTCAACAAAAACAACACATAGCAATAAAAGTCAATAACATTTTGAGTAACTATTATATATTTACGATCATATAGATTGTTCAGAATTTCTAATATCTGTCAATGAAACGCTGAACCAAAGATTTTCAATCGTCTCGTTACACGATTGATTCCAGCTTCTGTCGATTTTGTGTCGCTAAAGGAAAATTCGAAATAAGTGCCATTGAGTCGGCAAAGTCGAGAAAGACCTCTATGACATCTTTTTATTTTATAAGTGACCATGAAGCATTTATATACATTTTATACATATCCTGCAGCCAATAAGTAGCTCAGTAGTAAAGATTAAGAGGACAAAGATAAGTATTATGTGTCCCATACTCCAGATATATAAGAACTGAAGGAATGATTTAAGAACGTTTGATAGAAGTCGTAATCTAAACCATGCGAAGGCGTTACATCGACCATAAAACAAGAGCGTCTTTCCTATAAATTCTTAGATAGCACCGAGGACGAAATGACAAACTTTTGTTGAAGTTATTGAAGAAATTCTACTTGAACGCTTTGAAATGAGTCTAATCCTTAGATAACTTATAGATAAACCAAAAATTTGTTTGCCTCCAGTATTTCATTCATTCGTTCGATCTAATTGCTATACGCTGAATTCTTAAATTTATATCATTATAAATTAAACTATCTGCGACCGTTTGTTATTATTTGTTTTAAAATAGTTGACTTAGAGTAAAATTAATCAAAATATCAAAATCAAAATACTCTTTATTCAATTTAGGCCCTGAGAAGGCACTTATGAACGTCAAAGCTACCACCGGTTCGGAAAACAACCCAGTTATCGAGAAGAACCGGCAAGAAACTCGATCTGGTGTTTCCTTTCATAATACATAACATATTTATTTTTATTATTACAACATAATTCACAGACACATAAAGCTACATTCATTTTTAGTGGCTGCACAGAGAGAGAGGCGTCACTTCCAGACGTCGCTATCGTTCACATACTGATCCACCCTGTAATAACCTTTATGTACTAAGACCCGCTTGACATAACATTTGAACCTACTATCCGGCAAATCGGTAATGTGTTTTGGGACTTTGTTATATAATCTAACACTTTTACCTAAAAACTGTTACTGGTCTTAGTAAGCCTGAAACATGGAGTGACCAGTTTGTTATGGTTTCTGGTATTTTCATTATGTCGGTCTTTTACTAAATCCAGATTATCTAAGTTTTTCCGGACGTACATCAAATTCTCAAGAATATATTGAGAGGGCAGAGTTAAAATACCGAATTCCTGAAACTTAGTCTTTAATGATTCACGAGGTCGCATATCATAGATCGCTCGAACTGCCCGTTTTTGTAGTAGGAATATGGTGTCTACCTCAGCTGCAGCCCCCCACAACAAAATGCCATAAGACATTAAGCTATGGAAGTAAGCGAAGTAGACCAACCTAGCAGTGCCAAAATTTGTTAGCTGGCGAATTTTTCGAATGGCGAACGCAGCAGAACTTAATCTTCGACCGTTGTCATAAAGTTAGTATAGATGGGGCAACGTCTGCGGGATCCTTGACTCGAATTGGCGTTCCACAGGGTTCCATTTTAGGGCCGTTTTTGTTTCTTGTATATATAAATGATCTACCGCTAGTGGTTGATAACTGTGCAGATATAGTTCTTTTCGCAGATGACACTTCGCTTATATTTCAAGTAAAAAGAATAGATTCCGAGTTTACGTATCTAAGCAGTATTTTAAATAAAATTTCCGATTGGTTTGCATTAAATAATTTATTGCTAAACGCAGATAAAACAAAGTGCATAAGATTTACATTACCTAATGTTCCACCAACTGATAGTAAAATCGAGATCCAAGGGAATCTAGTTGGCTTAGTTGACAATACTGTGTTCCTGGGTATCACACTTGATTCTAAATTACAATGGGGTCCTCATATAAAAAAATTGGCTGGAAGATTAAGTTCTGCTGCGTTGAGACAAGAAGATCGAGAGAGACTCCACAAACACCGTAATGTTTTAATTTCAGAATGAGGGTACTATGGTCAACGCAGTCAAAGGCCTTTGATAGATCACAAAACACACCAATTGCATCCTGCGATCCCTCCCAAGCCCGTAATATATTACTTAAAAGCGTTGCACCAGCGTCAGTAGTCGATTTTGATTTTGTGAAGCCAAACTGTCGATCATCCAGAATCTCTTGCGCTTGAAAATATCCTACTAATTGCTTAAGCATAATCTTCTCAAAAATTTTGCTTAACGATGGAAGTACAGAAATTGGTCTATAATTTTTCCAAGACTATTTCTACACCCTGATTTAAATAAAGGAACTACTTTACTTATTTTCATTAAGATTGGGGAAGGTTCCTTGTGCTATACACTTATTAAATATGTTTGCTAAATATGGTGAAATATTGATAATTAAGGACTGCACTACGACATTACCGACATTCCCCATATGTCTTCAGTATGTTTCAAATTTAATAGTTTAAAAGTCCTTATTATTTCACCTGCACTAATAGATGTGAAATTAAATTTTGACTTTACAGGTGCACTCAGACTTTTTAAAAATGATAGGGCACCATGGGCTGATGAGTTAATATTTTTTGTTACCTGTAAAGGTATATTTGTGAAATAATCTTGGAAAACAGTCACTACCTCTGAACTGTTTGAAATTAGTACTCCATCAACATCTAGATTATGCGTATTATCATTTATTTTATTTTTTCCTAATTCTTTATTTATAATATGCCAAACAGTCTTGGTCTTATTACTAGACTCAAGTACTTTATTTCCTAAAAATTTTGCTTTGGCAGCTACACAAACACGTTTAAAAATTTTAGAATAATTTCTGACATAAGTATGAAAGGATTCATCGCTAGTTAACGATCTCCTATAATACAAATCGCATAGTCGATCTCTACTTTTTTTAATTCCTATGGTAGCCCATTCACAAAAATTATTTTTATTTTTACATTAAAAACTTTTCTTGGGCAGTGTTTATTAAATTCCCTCCTTATGATATTAAACAAGCCGTCTTGTGGATCTTGATTGCTAAAATGATTAGAAGATAATTTTTGAAGAATATTGTAATTTAAACGGTCTAATCTAGTTTGGGTTGTTAGTCTAGCTGTTTTCTTATACTCAGTTCTAGGTTTTTTACAGTTTATTTTAACAACTAGTCCTTTATGATCAGACCGTATCCCAGTAATAATACTACCGCCAATGGTCTCAAAGTCAGTGAAAATGTTGTCTATGCAAGATGCACTCTGAGAAGTAATTCTAGTTGGCTCATTAAAGAGAGGATCCAGGTTAAATGACCTAAATAGTGATGTGAACATAGCGACCTCTGGCGACATACTCAAAATATCTATGTTAAAGTCACCACAAACTAAAACTCGTTTATTAATATTAGATATTCTTATTAAAATTTCCTCCATCTTTTGCAAAAATTGAGAAAAATTTGATGATGGCGGTCTATAAACACATAGAATAATTAATTCGTCCATCTCTGCACAGGCCACTTCACAAATACGGTCAGTTGAGAGACTGCATATATCTTTCCTGTCTTTGAATTTTAGATTATTTCTTAATAATATAATACAACCACCACCGGCAGTGATTGTTCGGTTAAACACACTGGCTACAGTAAAACAAGGTACATAAAATAACATTTTATCCGGTTTAAGCCAAGTTTCAGTGAAACATAATATATCTAGTCTCTCTCTATGTAATAATAAGTCTATATCTAATACTTTGCCGGAGAAGCGATTAATATTCTGATGATATAATGAGATGTAACACTGCTCCTTTGTCTTATCTATTGGTTTAAAAAAATATTCGCAGTATCATTAGCTAAACTACATGATACTGCTGAGTCATCTAACCTATTAATATTATAAGCTATCAATGTAGCTACTTCACGTTGTATTTTCCCTAGTCAATATAATATCGTGCGAATGATATTTCTGTTCAAATATATACCGTGTGCCAAATGCAAAAACGTATCATACCAGTTAGATAGGGATCTGATTTGTTTTTTATTGGAATCTCAGAAAATCTATACAAAGCGTTCGACATGAAAAAAAGCGTAAATTAATATACGCCCTTTTTACATTTGGAACGCGATATGCAAATTGATTTTCATAATGTCCTGTTGACAATGATATTATAACTAAAAAGCTGTAGACACGTACCTACATGATATTTGAACAAAACAAATAGCACGATAACGCACACATACGTAAAGTAATATACTAAGGCCACACTGTCTTAGATAAAATATGGAAGTAAGATGGCGTAGGTATTCTCAATATCGGTGGTGAAAAAGAAATAGTTATATGTTGCTTAGATATGGGCCGATTAACAGGCCAGCCGCCAAAAATACAAAAATAAGCTAGCTAGCCAAGCCAACAACGCTCTATCGAAGCGCTTATGACGTACCTAGAGCTTCATTACATAGTATAAAACAAAGTTCCCTACCGCGTCTGTCTGTCTGTCAGTTCACGATAAATCAAAAACGACTGAACGGATCTTTAACAGTGGATAAAGTGATTCAATAAGAACGTTTTGGTATATAATTTGTCCAGTATTTTTTTATAATCAGGGCGGGACAGCGTCTGCCGGGCCCGCTAGTATTAGTTATAATATATTTGACTATTGAAAGGTACGTAATTAATATGCTGCAACTCCACCTAGTTTGTAGAAAATGTACTAACGTTTTCCATGAAAAACACCCAACTGTGCAAACTGTAATGGTCGTCAGTCAAACGGTTTCGAATTTCATCAATTTCCTATTCAGCAACGAACGTTTTGATAATTGATTAGCGTATCTGAGTTTATATCGTAAAATCATAGGACACTGAGTGAATTACCTACATTAATATTATTTCACTATATCGGATATTCCCATAGATTTCTCAACTAAAGAATGTCTAGGGGATAACGACGTTGGCATAAAAATGAAGTATTACTGGATGAAATGTGTGGCTGTCATTCCTAACAATTCGCGCTTAGGATGAAAGTACTAAGTTATGCATGGAATCCCTCATAGGGCTTTTATTAGTGTGAATTTATTCTGACGAGCTTCAGAATAGCAGTACTGTCGACTTTTTTCTATTCACGAGTGTATGTCGTATAACGTTGATAAAATACACTGACAATACTCATATCAGTGTATATATATTAGGTCTTTACCTATGAAATTACTGTTTTGTATGAAAAAATTTAAACGAATTTTTTTCATGTATTTTTTATTTGTATTAATTGAAGTAAACACCTATGCAATCAATGCATCTTTGCCAAAGCAGTGGCAGTTTATTGTTGCCCTTCTTATAGAAATCAGCTGAACGGGAGGCAACAAATTCTTCAAAGGCATTTTGTACTGCCTCTCGGGTATTGAATTTTTTTCCCGCCAAGGAGTTATCCAAATTCTGGAAAAAGTAGTAGTCTGTAGGCGCAAGGTCTGGTGAGTAGCGCGGATGACGGAGAACTTCCAACCCCAGTTCTTGCAACTTGGACACCGTCTGCTGTGCAGTATCAGGTCGCGCGTTGTCGTGCAGGAGCAGCGGAGATGAGCGATTGACCAATGCTGGTTGGAGATGTGCCAGATTCTCCATCATTGTGTTCAGATCTTCACAGTACACATCTGCAGTAATGCTCACCCCGTTTGGTAAGAAGCTGTGATGAATCACACCGGCGCTAGACCACCAAACAGTGACCATCACTTTTCTAGGGGTAAGTTTTCGTTTAGGGCATTGTTTAGGTACTGAACCAGGATCCAACCAAATTGCTGAGCGCTTGCGGTTATCAAACAAAATCCATTTTTCATCGCAGGTAACAATGCGGTTCAAAATACCTTTAACCAATGTTGTTTTGACGCTAACGTCTGCTGCTAATTCAGCCGTAGATTGTGTAGCTTCCACAATCGCCTTTAATTCGTCATTGTCGACCAAAGCCTTCGGACGACCGCGAAGTTCATTTTTCAGGTCGAAATTCCCAGAACGGAAGCGAGCAAACCAATAACAGGTGGTGCGTTGGTTGTAGTGTTAGCTCCGGAAACGTCGTTGATGTTGCGTACCGCTTGTGCCGCGTTGCTGCCACGACGGTACTCATATTCCATAATTACTCGAATTTTTAACGTATTCATGATGACAAAAAAGATTGAAATGCGATGAAAATGTAACACTAATCAATAAACAAATGACTACTTTTGGAAAAAGAATTCCATGTTTTTAAAATAAACTTAATTTGAAATTAGAATTCTTAGCCAAACAAAAATTATTTTGATTTGAAATGGCCAGTACTGCAGAACGGCAACTTCATAGGTAAAGACCTATTATTTAGCATTATAGTTATATTAATAACTAGCTGTGCCCGCGACTTCGTCCATGTGGAACCTGATGTACAAAATAAAGTCATCTGAAAGTGTTTAATCCATTTACTTTTATCTACTTTTCTCTCATACTTAAGTCACGGCGCCATTAAAATTATAATAATTATTTTTGGATCGTACTGTGTTTAACATCAGGCACAGTGCAGTCACTTTGATGTGCTAGAATTAAAAAAAAAACTTTTGAGCGAGTTTGCAAACCCATTTTGATGGAGCAAAGACTAAGTTCCTCCCGAGGATATGCTTTATATGATTTTCTTATATGAGGTTTTATTGTGAACCCAGTACTTTAGTAGTGATGCGTGTTCATACAAACAGACAAACATTTCTAAAAATGATTGAAATGTATTCTGTTAGTTATTCCTAAACACCTGCAATAATTCTTTTCACGAAAATCGATAATGTCCAGTTACGTTAGATTTACTTTCTTATTAAATGTATAGATAGGAGATTGTATACATTTCTAGTGTAGTGGCGGTCGAGTGGTTTGATTGGTAGAATATTAATTGGTTGTCCCCAGGTCCGAACCCCGGTAAGTACTAATGATTTTTAGAATTCATGTACAATTACCAATTTAAATTGATAATTCTATCAGGTGAATATGAAAAACATCATGAGTAAACCTGAATCTGAGAGATATTCTTTTAGTACCACCGTATGTGCAACAACACATACACAACTGTACAACTGTTGATAACCATGCGTTTGAAACCGCAAATACGTCGTGAACTGACGTGGTAACTATGCCCATATATTACTTTGGGAAGAGGCTTATGGCCCTGCAGTGGTACTCTTACAGGCCAATGTACTTACTTACTTCTCTTGTAATATTATAACTCATATATGACTTAGTTTTAAACCACTAGTTAGGTACATCTGTACTCAGTGATATTGTCTATGTATCTAGCTGACCCGTGCCCACTTCGTTGGGCGGTAATAGCTACAACTTTTCTCTAGAACTCAATCATATATCTCCCATCGTTAAGTCAGCGTTCGTAAGAAACGTTTTCGTTCGATCATTTTTTCTCCGACTCCTCAGATATTACCCCCTACAACCTCACAAACTTTGCTTCTTTATAATATTAGTATAGGTCATATAATTAGTTAATAGCTTTTGCCCGCGACTTTGTACGCCTGGAATAGTTATTTTGGGCTAAGACTCTCAAAAGGAAAACATACCCCGATTTTAAAACATTTTTAATTGATGCTCCGCTCCTATTTGTCTTAGCGTGGTGATATATAGCCTATGACACTCACAAATAATGTGGCTTTCTATTGGTAAAAGAATTTAGTTTAGTTTAGAATTGGTTTAGTAGTTCCTGAGATTACCCTCTACAACGTCACAAACTCACAAACTTTACCTCTTTATAATATTAGCTTAGATGATTTAGTTTTAAACCACTAGTTAGATACATCTGTACTCGGTGATATTTTCTCTGTATCGTAGCAATTATAAATTAGAAGTACACTCGAAACACGAAATGTTACCAACATCTCATACTTTGATTTCGAGTGATATAATTGAATAAGTAACGAGTTCCCTTAACGGCTTCAATATTATATGCAAATTTACATATGAGTTTCATGATCGAAATTTAAACAGGACGTGTTTAGAACGTAATTAACCAACATGAAAATTTTACTATAAAGTATGTTATTATTTTTAATCAATTACATACGCATATTACTTCAGGTATATCTTCTTTTAGACCAATTGTTCCGTTTTATAACTTCTCGTCGTGTTATCGTTATTATATCAACTATAATGATATTTATATTCAATTGCCTCTTTAAAAATCGAGTAGTATAGATCTCTATTAAAAATACCCTATAATAAAACCTTGTTAAAAATTTGGGAGGAGAAAACATCATTACATGATGTTAAACACGATTCTGGGATAAATGGGACTGAAACCAAGAAAACCTTGTTAAAATGTAACAACGCAGGTTGAGGTTGCGGTTAATAATGCCTATCACAGTGGATGGGGTCCGTCAGAACACAGTGTTTGTTTGAGGCGTATCCGAGCAATTCCCATATATTCAGCTCCGAGCTCAGTAAGGGGTTTATGGGGTTTATAACGCATAAACCCTATCCCAGTCTTCCTATCACTTGTAGCAGTTGATTATCTATGTCAAGTTTCCCATTGTTAAAAAGTTCTCTCTGAAGAATGACGTACCAATCAATATAAATTGGCTCACATAATTTTCCTACTAAATACTCAGCAGTAACAAGTTACTTACTATCACTAACTTCGCATAGAGTTACAGCACAGTTATAAGTTGGTTGCAGTACAACTTAACATAAGTCAAGCTACATGCTTGTTAAAAACTTGACATAATACGTAACGATCTTTTCCAGTAGAATTTCTTAAATGTATAGAAAATAATTGGAAATATTTTGTTTGAATCTGTAACATAATTAATTATAATACTACGGACATTAAATGAACTGTGTTTTCATTTTTTTTGTAAATAAAGTGTTACTACATTCATAATACTGTTTATAACCAGGACACTATTAAATATAAATTATAAGGTATATCTGTAATGCCATAGAAATGGCATATAAAATGTAGTTCTCTCCAGAATTTCTTTTTACTGATCTTTGATTGAGGCTCCAATCAACGGTAACTTTGACAAATTTACGTAAACTATTTTAATGAATATAAATACATAAATTATATTTTTAACACGGTAGTCCGGTGAAGCTGTTAAGACCTTGCTGGGTCAATAGTGTAGTCAGTTCGAAAAAAATAAATATATATTTTTAACATATAATAAATTGAAGTCCTTCGATATTAGCTTTATATATGTTACGCTAGTTACCTTCGATAGCGACATTTAATAGTCAGATGACGTATAGAATTGTCATTATACAACACTAGACGAACATGTTATCAGAGAGGTCACAACAATTTAATAAAAAACTAGTTTTTTTTTTAATGTAATAGGTGGCAAACGAACAGTTCGGTCACCTGATGTTAAATGATCACCACTGTCCATGGACACCAACAACACCAGAGGAGTCGCAAGTGCGTTTGCCACCCTGTGGGGGGAAGGGTTAGGAGAGGGAGATGGAGAGGGGAGGGGAGGTGGGTCTCCGGCGCTCTCAATGACCGAACGAAACGCAACAATGCAAACACTGTTACTTCACGTCGGTTTTCTGCGAGTGGGTGGTACTACCCCGGGCGAGCCGAACCATTTATGCTGAAACCAGTAATAGTTTCAGCGTGGCTCTACCACCATTAAAAATGTTTTACAGTTACAAAACATTTAAGAGCGTCTATCTTTGACGGCGACATTTTTAAGTGTTAAATTAAACAACTTCACAGAGATACTTATAATTCAATTTTATATGAAGTACTTATACCTACTTCTAATTTATAGCTTACTAGCTGTGGCCGCGACTTCATCCGCGTAGAACCTTATGTAAAAAAATAGTGATTAATAAAGTCAAGTGAATGTAATAGGACTTTACCTATGAAATTGCCGTTTTGCAGTACTGGCCATATCAAATCAAAATAATTTTTGTTTGGTTAAGAATTCTAATTTCAAATTAATTTTATTTTAAAAACATGAAATTCTTATTCCAAAAGTAGTCATTTGTTTATTGATTAGTCAATTCGCATTTCAATCTTTTTTGTCATCATGGATACGTTAAAAATTCGAGTAATTATGGAATATGAGTACCGTCGTGGCA
The DNA here is from genome assembly GCA_015888305.1 of Antheraea pernyi. Classification (NCBI taxonomy): domain Eukaryota; kingdom Metazoa; phylum Arthropoda; class Insecta; order Lepidoptera; family Saturniidae; genus Antheraea; species Antheraea pernyi. The sequence continues at coordinate 1,065,434 of MU158705.1, forward strand.
GCAACGCGGCACAAGAACTGAACACAATGATGGAGAAGCTGGCACATCTCGACCCAGCATTGGTCAATCGCTCATCTCCGCTGCTCCTGTACGACAACGCGCGACCTCATACTGCACAGCAGACGGTCTCCAAGTTGCAAGAACTGGGGTTGGAAGTTCTCCGTCATCCGCCCTACTCACCAGACCTTGCTCCTACAGACCACTACTTTTTGCAGAATTTGGATAACTCCTTGGCGGGAAAAAAATTCAATACCCGAGAGGCAGTACAAAATGCCTTTGAAGAATTTGTTGCCTCCCGTCCAGCTGATTTCTTTAAGAAGGGCATCAATAAACTGTCACTGCGTTGGCAAAGATGCATTGATTGCATGGGTGATTACTTCGATTAATACAAATAAAAAATACATGAAAAGAAATCGTGTAGATTTTTTCATACAAAACGGCAATTTCATAGTTAAAGACCTAATATTAAGTCCATTTACTTGTCTACTTTTCTCTCGTACGAACGCCACCTCGTCATTAAAACTTTTGATAGACCAATTTTAATGAAACAAAGACTAAGTCGCTCCCGAGGATATGCTTTACGCTTTTCTTGATGAGGGTTTATTGTGAACCCTGTACTGTACTGTGTACTTTAGCAGCGATGCGTGTTCATACAAACAGACAGACATTTCTAAAAATGATTGAACTGTATTCTATTAGTCATTCCTAGACACAACGCAAGACAAGCGACAAGATGCAACAATTTTTTTCTCGAAAATCGAAAACGTACACATTAAATTTACATTCTTATTATATGTAGGTCTGTATGTGTAAGTGGTAAAGCCACGCTGAAGCTATGATTGGTTTAATCACGAATGGGTCGGCTCGCCCGGGGTAGTACCACCCTCTCATAGAAAATCGACGTGAAGTAACAGTGCTTGCATTGCTGCGTTTCGTTAGGTCAGTGAGAGCACCGGAGGCTCCCCAAACACAGGCTGACAACGCACTTTTGACTCCCCTGATTTTGTTAGTGTCTAGGGACGGTGGTGATCACTTAACATCAGGTGACCCACATGTTCGTTTGCGTCCTATGACATAAAAAAATGTATAGTTTACTTTGTTTCCTTATTTTAGTATGATTATGTTAAGAGCTGATTGCAATGGTTCTTTATCAACAAATACTAGACACTTATAATTTTATTGAAATACCATTTTTTTCTATAGTACCATAATAAATAATAATATGCCACTGATTTACACTTGGTTATTTATACCAAAAACAATCTGCGTACATACTTATCCTCTTATTTTCTCTCAAAGCGACCGAGCCATCAAACCCATCTCGACTTTTATCACAATGATATTTGTCTCGGTCGCAAGGATTTTCATTAACATGTTTCCATCTTCCCCTTTGATCGCGGCCATGTTTTGAAGTAACACCTTTTATTTTGGTCTTAACAGTTTCCATTCTCATTTTTATATGCTATTTTTGTAATGAAACAGTAAAAGAAATTGAATTACTTAAATTGAATTTAATTTACTAACTAAATATTTTGTCTCATAAACCAATCTGTTTATACAAACGTATATACTTGTACGGAACTACGCCTTTTCAACTTAAATATTTTCTCTATATTATCATCATTACATATAATAAAACAAAATCCCCTACCGCGTCTGTCTGTTCGCGATAGACTCAAGAACTACTGAACGAATTTTCATGCGATTTTCACCAGTAGATAAAGTGATTCATGAGGAAGGTTTAGGTATAGTCAATTTGTCAAGGATTTAATAATCAGGACGGGACAACGTCTGCCGTGCCCGCTAGTAAATCATATTTCTTATATAATTTTCCACCTTTAGATTTTGACGCGGTGCGTGAAGTAAATGATAATAATTAATACTTAACGTTAGACTAAATATTTTAATTATTTTATGTTATTTGAACTTTTTGCATTACATTTAATGTCATTAATATTTTCCTCATATGAGAGCAAGTAATAAATAAGTTGGCCTCTGCTACTTTTAATCATATATAACAAACTGCAAACACGTAATTCAAAGAGTGCAATTACTGATTCCATTACAAATAACAAGTGGCATAAAATAATTACAGGTATTCCAATTATATTTTTTTTATGTCATAGGAGGCAAACGGACAGGTGGGTCACCTGATGTTAAGTGATCACCACTGTCCATAGACACTTGCAACACCAGGGGAGTCGCAAGTGCGTTGCCAGCCTGTGTTGAAAGGGGAGCAATTTCAAGCATTATTACTTCACGTCGATTTTCTGTGAGAGGGTGGTACTACCTCGGGCGAGCCGACCCATTCATCCTGAAACCAGTAATAGCTTCAGCGTGGCTCTACCACCTACATATTTAAAGAATCATACATACTCTCGTTATTGTAAAATACAAAGCACGAAAATCTATCTTTACTATTATTATGATTAGATTTTAACATGTATATTGAAAATGAGTATAAGTCACATGAAGAAATGTAATAATTTCAAAATGTTGACATAATCTACTATAGTTTTATACTTATTTACCCATATTATACTAATCACCTTCTGCGGTATCATCCATTTAAATTACAATATCATATAGTTAATACAAAAACAGTTTATAGTCTAACTTCAACTGGTAGCGAGTTAGATAAACCTCTATGAAAAATAATTAAATTTTTGCCAACTTTACGATGGTCCAATATCCGAAAATATATAACTATATTAATACATTTGTAAAAGTATGTCTGTACATAGAGTATTGTCCAAAATTCTGTGTTGGAAGACTTTTATAAATGCCAGTTATAGCAAATATAACATTTGTTTGCCTGTTTGTATGTACGGATTACTTGCAAACGGCTTAATCGATTTCTATAAAATTATGTACACGCATATATATCAACATTTCTCAATTGATGGGGTAAAATAATTATCAAAAACTATTCCATAAACCTAAAAAAAATCAATTCCAAAAAGACATTTCTGTTGATTTTGATTTAAAAAAGACACACAATAAAAATAACCATATTTTTCTAAGTCACCAATGTTTAATATTTCAATAAAATTAAATACTGTATCGAAACAATTATTGTATAAAATATTGTACGAAGTCGTGAGCAGTTACGAGTATATATATAATTTCTGTCCATCTGCCCTTGTTTATATTATGCCATGTATGTTAGAAAAGGAGATTTACGTGAATAGAATTACATGAGGACGGTAAACATGCTGCCAGCGCGTTTTCCCGCAGGGCAATATTTATTCAGCCGCCACTTGTATTGCTACTAAAAAATGTAAAAATACTGAAGTATGTAAAAGAATAGGTGTAATGGAAAAAAAAAACTAATTTTAACTCATCCATATATTACTAACCAGCTGCCCGGTTTATTAACGAAGGAAATGAGACCAATAATATAAATGAGACAATACGACCATGTAGTAAAATATAATGATAACTAAATAACTGAACAGCAATCTGTCAATTTTCTTGAAGATGCTCCTATTGTCTCACTAAACTTTTTTGTATGAAGATTTCATAACCCAAATTTTTACTTAAAACTTTTTTTCACATAAATCTTGTCCTGTCAATTACAAGCGAAACAAAAAAGAATTAGCCAAATATGTGCAGCCGTTCTGAATTGATTCGCGTACATACAATCAGCATTTGATTTTTGTCTATATATAGATAAAGCCGTGGAGGATGAATCGATTGATCCTTACAGTAATGAAATTCATATACGCATTCCAATCAAATCAGTAGTTAATTTTCAGCACTAATAGAAAAATCGACTAACGGAGAAAGAAAGTGGCGATTACTCTCATGATGCATCTCGGATAAAAAAACGCTTTTCAAACGCTTTTGCTCTGTCATGACACTTTGATTGAACATATTAGTGTTATTATTTCAGTATGTTCTCCAACATCTCTAATACTTAGCGTTTTGCTAAACAGCAGGATTACCTCCAGCTAAAGTGGCCAGACGGGTGAAGTTCAATTCCCCACGTTATATAGTGTTAGTATTATTAATTTATTATATAGTCTCATTATTACAATTACAGTAATTAGAACCAATATATTGGCAATAAAAAGAGAGAGACCTTCAATAACAATGTTTTCTAAATCGGGATCTATGAGGTACATGAAATTCGTAGTGTCTCTGTCGAAGTTAAACATCTGGCATCACTATATGATACACGTTAATAACAATCCTCTTCGCCAATGGTTCCTTTTGTTGCTACGTTTGTGTTGTTACGTAAACTTCTCTAAAAATTAATAATGTTTTTCTGAAATACGTATAGTATATTTAAATAAACGTTGTAAAATAAAGTCGCTTTTCGTGTCTGTCTACATGTTCCCTTGATTCATTTTGTTAACGAATTTTGATAAGGCTTTCACAATCATTAAAGGATTTTTTTCTGGAAGGTTTACATATACCAGGTGATAGGTTAAACATTAGCAGTACTCTAGGATATAATACTTCATGGTCACATTTAACATATAAAATAATAATATCAAAACAAATACTAAGAAACAACAAAGAAAACCTTAATTAAACTTTGTTCTAAGGCTTTCCAAAATATGGATATAAACGAAACGAACAGTACCTACAACAGTGGAACCCGGAAATAATAAACCTTGGATAATAATACCGACTCTAGCACCTTTTTTTAAACTTCGAAATATTATTAGAGATGTGGCTTATACATTATGAAATGTTAAGCGAAGCAACCTTTTTTTCGTAATCAGTTTCTAAAATTACTTGCTTGTAAAGAAAAGATATCTATGACATTTATCAATCAAAATTAGTATTTTACTTAAACATTTATATATATTTTTTTAATTAATAAACTAAGTAATATTCAAATAGCATGATGTATAATGATGATGTACATGATGAAGAGTAAAAAAAAATGTCGAAAAATCCTAAATATTAACTGCTTCATCCATACACGAGACTTTTTTCACATGTTTGATTTTTAATTGAGCTCTTTCTCTTTATTGAGCAATAACAGTAATATCTTTACACAACAATATTTTTTACGACCGAGTAGCCAGTTTTTAACCTACTTCGAAACAGGTTACTACGTTCGGTTGTGTGTATTTTTTTTTGTATGTTAATCGATATCTCCGTCAATTATGAACTGGTTTTATTGATTCTTTTATTATTTGAATTCGTTTTATTCAGAGGTGGTCCCATATAAAATTGAAGAAAATATTAAACCCCTAAGGGGGTGAAATATCGTTTATTTGATTGTCGCCCATTTCGTCTCTACGTATTTTCGTGAAATTGGAACCGATTTATTTTAAATATTATTTGTGTTTCTCTAGACAGTTAGGTTTAGCGTTTATTTTTTTAATTGATTTAGAACGAGAAGCGAGTACTGAATAACCTGTGTAAATATTGTGACGGACTAACCACTCGCGCGGTATGTTACATAAGTAGCGAAAAGTCGACGTATGCTAATGAAGTCGTAAGAAGGACTTTCCAGGCACTTAGATTGATAACACCGGGTAAAGCATATGACATACTTAAAAAAATGTATTACAGTATTCTATATATAAAAATGCCTACACAAAAGTCCACAATGGTGTATAGCCTATCTCATAAGTATAATCTACGGAAATCAGTTTTGTGTTATACTTATTATTAAAAAATAAGTCCAGGAAAATACATTAATTACGTCGGGCAAAGTAGATAAAAACTGCCCTTACAGCTTATTATTTCAATGAATATCTTAGATGACACCAAAGACTTAAAACTATATTTAAGAAAAAAGAGTTTATACTGTGAAAACTCTTACGTAGCTTTTATAACTTTGATGAACTGTAAATATCAAATTAAAAAATGATATGTTATCACAGAAATATTCATCCTAAAAGCTGTTCGCGAGTATATTACTAACTAGCTGTGCCGGCGACTTCGTTCACGTGGAACGTGATGTACAAAACAATGATTAATAAAGTCATCTGAACGTGTTTAGTGCATTTCCTTATCTACTTTTCTCTCATACTGAAGACGCGGCGGCAATAAAATTACAATAACTTTTGACAGCGTAGATCAATTTTAATAAAACAAAGACTATTTTTTTTTTCGAACCGACTCCTCTGTTGGCCAAGCAAGGTCTTAACAGCTTCACCGAACTACTGAGGCGAGCGCTTAAGGCACTCAGCCGACTTTATTTTGACAACTAGCTCAAGGGTGCGCGGCACACCTCGGCTTTGGCTGTTGCCTGAAAAACAAAACAAAGACTATGTTACTCCCAAGGATATACTTTATAACTTTCGATTTTGATTGTGAACCCAGTACTTTAGCAATGATGCGTGTTCATACAAACAGACAGACCGACATTTCTAAAAATGTATTCTATTATTTATTGTTAAACACCTGCAACAATTTTTTTCACGAAAATCAAAAATGCACAGACACGTCAGATTTACATTCTTATTATATATACCTACAGATGTGACAAGTATGGAATACATCTATAGAAACAATATTGGAATTATAAGACACCATCATAATAATAGATATAGCTATTATCCATATACAATAAGAATTTTATTTAGCTGTGACATTTTAAGCATTTTTGAATCAACAAAAGATACAAAAATAAAAAAAAGTGTGCGCGTACAAAGTACACATGTCAGAAGTGAAATTTCTTTGGCGAACTAATTTATAAGGCTTGTTTATATTTATACAAATCTAAAACTTTATAATTTTTTTTATGAAACTTAGAAGAAAAAAAAATGATGAAAAATCTGCGTTTACTGCAAATGACGTCACTTCCGTTGCATACCTGCGTGACGTTACATCTGTAAAAATTTTACCCTCATGCGCCTAAAGAAGTTTCACTTAAAAAATAGATGAAAAATCTGCGTTTACTGCAAATGACGTCACTTCCGTTGCATACCTGCGTGACGTTACATCTGTAAAAATTTTACCCTCATACGCCTAAAGAAGTTTCACTTCAAAAAACATCGGCGATCAGTACTGTGGTACATGAGTTACAAAAAAAAAACGGTAAAAAAAAGAGTTGTTATAGATGATAATAATAATGACAGCACATATTTATTTTAGTATATATATTTCCTTAAAATGTTAGAGTAATCGTTTTTTTTCTAGTTACATAAGTTATAAAGTTAAAGTTATGTTTTTTGTACATTATCGAATCCCATAATAGGCATATGCCTACTGTTAAAAAGATCTAGTCTCTATAGCATGATATATGCAGCGATGTAAAATACTTGGATTACACGTTTTTATCAATTTTATTATCAATGTGGAGAGATAATCGCGCTAATCTTGATTTATAGCACATTCATCTCGCAATTTATCGCTCCATCGGGTAAGGATTATGATTTGATATACATTCATAAATTACCTTTTAGCGAGAATAGCTATAGAGATATAGCGTGTTCATAGATACAGTACATAGACATTTTGTAAATTGTAACTGATTCAATAATGGCTATTTCATTTAAAAATGTTTCTCCTCGTGTCACTCCATGTTTAAGGCTTATTAAGACCAGTAACAGTTTTTTAGGTAATAGTGTTAGATTTTATAACAAAGTCCCAAAATACATTACCGATTTGCCAGATAGTAAGTTCAAGTGTTATCTCAAGCGGGTCTTAATACATAAGGCTATTACAGGGTGGATCAATATGTGAACGATGGCGACGTCTGGAAATGACGCCTCTCTCTGTGCGTCCACCAAAAACGAATGTAGCTTTATATGTCTATCGTTGTTGTAATCATCAAAAGTATGTTATGTATTATGAAAAGATAAACCAGATCGAGTTTCTTGCCGGTTCTTCTCGATGACTGGGTTGTTTTCCGAAACGGTGGTAGTTTTGACGTTCGTAAGTGCCTTCTCAGAGCCTGAATTTAATAAAAAGTATTGAGATTTTTTTGAATTTTTTTGATTTTTTTTTAAACAAAATATTATTAATGATGGTAAGAGATTATTGATTAAAGTGAGCTTCGTATGAATCCTTGCGCTTTGATAAAAAGCTTTGAAACGGGCTGTTATGTTATAGAGAATCTTGTAAAAAAAAGTAATATTCGATTTTTCACGACCACATCTGCCATGGAAGGGTGTGACAATACGATGCATTAGTCATTCGCACGATAAATACACTAATCTATAGGAACTTTGTCTTACTGTTGTGCAATTATGTATTAACTATTCGGTGCATTCAGCAGAGCGATTACTAATAATTGTGAATAGCGTACACTTAAAAACTGAATAACTCAAAATAGAAAGAATGACCGATGAATTATATAGAAAGAGTCACTTCCACTTAACTTGAATTAAAATTATTGTCTAATGTTTAATAATTTAGCCTCGTGGAAATTCTTAAACTTCTTAGAGTATCTTGTACTAAAAACGTAGAACATAATATGCATAATCAATCTTATATTGAATATTCAAAATAAACCAACAATTTATTTTTATTATACAGCCTCGTTATTAATATTTATAACGTTAAAAAAATCTAGTTTTATACATTTTACAGTTTTTTTTATTAAAATGAATACATTGATTCATCTATATATCTGTAATAATCCAGAATACAGAACATATATCATATTTGACATTAGAAGGGACTGGGAGTTGTAATACTTTATACCTTTAGCATAATCACCACATATTATAAAAGAAAGTCCTCTACCACGTTTGTCTGTCTGTTCGCGATAAACTCAAAAACTACTTAACGGATTTTCATGCGGTGTTCACCATTATCTAAGGTGATTTATGCGGAAGGTTTAGGTATATAATTTGTCAAGGTTTTATTTTATTGTCAGGGCGGAACAATGACCGCCGGGCACGTTAGCGTGTTTATAACTAGAAATGTGTTTATAAATTAACTAAAGAAAAATACAAATATAAGAGTAAATTCTGCAAATATAACAACCCACGTGATATATTGACATTTAACTTGCTTAAACATCGATTCGGGAAATTAAAAACTATGGCCTACAATAATTATATATTTAAACTGGAGACAAGTATGAGCTCTAATCCCAAATTATTATCCTTTATTAAATTAAAGAAGAAAAATAGCACTGGATATCCAGCTGAGATGATTCTTGAGGACAAAAAAGCAACTGCTGGTCTTATAATTTGCAATCTTTTTGCTACTCATTTTTCTTCAGTCTATACAACCAATATACAAGCTTTAGGCCACACGAGTATAATGATCACAATTATAGCAATATTATTGACATGAGGATTACTTGATCTCACTTTTCTGTACAAAAACTACTTAACGGATTTTCATGCGGTGTTCACCATTATCTAAGGTGATTTATGCGGAAGGTTTAGGTATATAATTTGTCAAGGTTTTATTTTATTGTCAGGGCGGAACAATGACCGCCGGGCACGTTAGCGTGTTTATAACTAGAAATGTGTTTATAAATTAACTAAAGAAAAATACAAATATAAGAGTAAATTCTGCAAATATAACAACCCACGTGATATATTGACATTTAACTTGCTTAAACATCGATTCGGGAAATTAAAAACTATGGCCTACAATAATTATATATTTAAACTGGAGACAAGTATGAGCTCTAATCCCAAATTATTATCCTTTATTAAATTAAAGAAGAAAAATAGCACTGGATATCCAGCTGAGATGATTCTTGAGGACAAAAAAGCAACTGCTGGTCTTATAATTTGCAATCTTTTTGCTACTCATTTTTCTTCAGTCTATACAACCAATATACAAGCTTTAGGCCACACGAGTATAATGATCACAATTATAGCAATATTATTGACATGAGGATTACTTGATCTCACTTTTCTGTACAAACTAATGAATGGGATCTTGGACGCACCTGAACTACTAAGCAGAGTTGATATAAAGGTTCCTGCGAAGCCTCGCGTTTTAATATATTCGCTACGAAGTATTTTCAAACAAATTTAGGCCTTTACTCTCCACTACATAGAATGATATCACTTTATAAGTTTAAATCTAAAAGCTCTAATCTAGATATATTCACAAATAGTCTCAGCCAGTATAAACAAATTTATTTAAGTAACTTAAAATAAAAAGAAAATTGGAATGTATGGTTAGTGTTTTTTTCGTTTTCTTTTTTTGTTGTTTTTGTTTTAGCTTTCTCATTTACTTAAGTTATTTGCTGTAGAATATAATAAATACGTCGTAAACACCTATAATTAAGATTGGACTTATATAGAGTCAATAAAAATGCCTGTTATGTACTATTCTAGTGTAAATCTTGTTGGTGTTTCTAAATAAATAAATAAAAAGGAAATCAATTATGATAATGACAATTATAAATAAATGAATGTCGCGAGAGTTAACACTCCTAGAAAAATCGCGAAAAACATGCTTATACAATTCATATCTGACATAAAAATAAACTTGGTCTCCACAACTGATCTGTAAACCTACGTTTCGCGGTTATAAAATAGATATGGACGTGTTTATAATAATAAAATGGATATCATTGATCATGAATATGAAGTGTGAGTTCAAAGAAGATAAAGTGTCGATTCCAGAACATAAATATTGACATTATCTCTGCGATGTAAACATTTCATCGGAAACGTAAAATTGCCCGCGTCGCGTCGTATCGCAACTGTATATTTGTGATCGTATTCTACGAGTTATTCAACACACGTCAACAATCTCTTTTACGAGGGGAAACCGTGGAGACGGAATCTTAATAGAAGAAGATATAAATAAAACGATTCATTTGCTGTACATATTTGAAGTAATCTATACTAATATTATAAAGAGGTAAAGTTTGTGAGTTTATGTGATTGTAGGGAGTAATCTCAGGACCTACTGGTTAAAACTGCACAGGCCCATGTGGTGGAGGCGCATTTTGCCGATGCGAATCCCACAGTTCGTCAGGGGGTCTACCATTTCTGACCCCTCAGACCGCAGTCAGGGCCTCTTGAGGGGTTTACACCTGTCGGGGGAGCAGACGCAGTGCCAGCCGGCAGTCCCTGCTCCCCCACCTAAAAAGGTATATGAAGGCGCCATGGGGTTTTAGTCCGTGCAAATCGGACATAACCCATCCTCAGCTACCCGACAGGATGGGAATCTGTTAGGGATCTCCCCATGTATAAAAAAAAAGGACCTACTGGTCGGATTTGAAAAAGTCTTGTTATATAGCTCCTTTATCGAGGAAGGGTATAGGGTATATATCCCCACGAGCGGATAGGAGCGGAGCACAATTAAGAATGTTTTTTTTTCCAGCGTCCATTGCTTGGTCGTATACGGCCTGATAGCCCAGTCATATTAGGGCTTTCACCTCGGAATGAAAGATAATAAGCTGCAAATTATGGTATAAACCTTTGTTTTGTCATTCTAAATGTTGTCTCAAAAGTCACAATCGTTATCGTGTCCGCGTCTCAAGATATTCAAGGTCAAAGGTCACAAAAATCGGTTTTTCGCGAATATCTGGCTTCCTATCGGTTAAATGAGATTTGCATTTATTATAAAAGTTGTAGGCTATAAAATTCCCTACAACTTTTGTTTAAACTTTTTTTTAATACAACCAACCGTTTTGAAGGTAGAGCGCGAAGAGTGCACATCGTACAGTCATATACGGCCTAATGCAAGGTCAAGCGTGAGTTATGGTTATCAGTACGTTATAAAGTCAATTATTTACTTGGAAATTATAATTATTAAATAATGCCTATTATTTATGTACTAACTATTAATTATTTATATTTAATTAAAGTAAGTAACTTGATTATTTATATATAATTATTCATATTTAACTATTTAAGTATAAAATATTATTAATTCTGGATTATATATTTTAGTTTTATTTTAAGTTAA
>MU158705.1:1078375-1123546 GCA_015888305.1 Antheraea pernyi
GGACGTCTTTTACTACGCGCAGCGTTTGGTACGGGTTCGTATTTTGCGGCGGATACCACTAACGGACTGGGATGATTCGCGGCTTTTTCAAAATAACTAATCGTGAGTGATTTTACGTACGCCCAGATAGAAGGCATCTCTAGGTCCCTATGTAGATCAACTCTCCGGATGTACCACGGGGCACCGGTCACTTTACGTAAAACGCGGTTTTGAAGAACCTGCAACTTATGAAAATTATCTTTCGACATATGCGCAAAAACGGGACTGCTATATGTCATCACGGGACGGATACACGTCTTATACAAAGTTAGCTTGTGTCTGAGGGACATCTTACTCCTATGACAAAGCAACGGATGGAGGCGACCCAAGTCCATAGCGGCTTTGTTTCGCACTCTATCTATATGTGACTCGAAATTTAAATGTTTATCTAATGTAACACTGAGATATTTGACCTCGTCGGCCCAAGGTATATCGGTTCCGTATAGCCTGATGGGCTATGTAACAACGTAGTTCAACATCAACATATAAAGAACAATACTCAGACTTATGATATTTGTACTTTTTCTCAAAGAATATTACTTTTATTAGTCTGTAAATATAATATTTTCTTATACCTCCGAACACTATTGACAATCTCAATTATTATATCACTTTCGTAAATTAGAACAATTTGTAACTTTCTTGTTGTGATAAAAGTAATTTATGATAATTCGTTGAAACCTCTTTATAAATCTTAATCATGTAAACAAATTTTCAACACGTCATATATAAATATAAGATATATAGATAAATGAGATGAATAAAATAAATACGCTGGAGAATTAATTAACCTATATTTTATGTCTCAGTTCAATTAAGTTGTCACAGTTCTTAAATATTGAATTACGATAAAGCAGCATGATTTACTTAATATCGTGTACAATTTGGATGAAGATATATTTCGTATAGTTCAACTCCATTTAGAATTCTCGTGTAGTCTGTTCAAATTAAGTGAGGTACCCTGAGTTACGCAGGCAAGCGTGAAATTCCGCTTGAAAAAGATGAGCTATGTTAGATGACATCTCCAGATGTTACATATTGGGAGTGATTTGATATTCCTCAATTTATAAAAGTGACATATGGGATTGATAGGGCTTCCACCGTTACGTGAAAAACTATCCATCGCCAGTTAACAAGGGTTACATGATACCAGTAATTTTTTTTTCGTTGGACATTTATAAAGGTGGATCGGAATCTTTAGTGAGTAGCTGATATTCACCGGATCGTATGGCCCCGTGAAGACTAGGCTTGGAATTGATAAATGAGCAAATTTATTACAAAAGAACAACATGGCAGGTGTTGGAACCCGGCCTTAATTTAGTGTTATTGAAGTGAAACTTTTTATCTTTCGTATTCTTTGAAAAAATGTGGTAGAGGTAAACACTATGTCGGGTAGAGTGTAAGCAGTGTCTTGCATGCCTTTAGGTATTGGACCACAGTGAGAAATACGCTCTTCTTGCTTTCTTTCTTTTCCTGTAATACAAAAGATTCATTTCTATCATGTGTCTTTACGACACATCCTGCTTTCTTTCTATACCTTTTAATAATTTCTTACGTATATATTTTTAAGATAGCACTCAGTCAGAATCACGCGTAATGTGTTACAACGATATGGGCAGAGTCAAATTGAGAATTTATATAATATTTGCCTTGTGAGCAATTTATATTCAGCTGAAATGGTTATGTATATACTTAGCTAGGAACTTATACATAGACCTGAATTACTGTTATGTAGACAGTGTGGCCGAGTTTTCTTTATAAACATTTGAACTATTTGACAACCCTGCCGAATTGTATTATAAAACTTGGCATGTTCTATAAATATAGCGCATTTTAATAAAGAATTTTGTAAAAATCATAGCAACTAAACGAACATGTGGGTCACCTGATGTTAAGTGATCGCTACCGTCCATAGACACTAACAACACCAGGAGAGTCGAAAGTGTTGCCAACCTGTGTTTGGGGGAAAGGGAGGTGGGGTAAAGGAACGGGGAGGGGAAGGGAGGTGGGCCTCCAGCGCTCTCACTAACCGAACGAAACGCAACAATGCAAGCGCTGTTACTTTACGTCGGTTTTCTATGAGAGGGTGGTGGTACTACCCCGGGCGAGCCGACCCATTTATGCTCAAACCAGTAATAGCTTCAACGTGGCTCTACCACCTACTTATTTATTGTTGTTGTTATGTGTTGTTAACAATAAAACATAGCCCAGCGCCACTTAGTATAGAGTCATATTAAGACGAATAAGAAGAAAAATCTTCTAAATAAAATAAAAACATTTAACAATTCCCATTTTTATTGTAATACGTCAAACACTTTCGGAGTTTACCGATCTCAGATATACCAGCATCCATTTATATATTTAGGTATACTTGTTTAATCTAGGCACTTAAATGTGAGCACACGTATACGAACTTATTCAACTAATTTTCCCGATCGATCATTCAGTAGCACGACTGTGGAACTTGTTTCCAGTCAATATCTAATTAGCCAAGTCTCGGAACTCTTTCAAGAGTTTCTACAATCTGTATGCTACGTGAATTTTACTAAGAACTGTTGAATATTCTGCAAAATGTTCAATAAACGATATGCAGTATAAACACCCACTCTTGGAAGACTGATAGGTAAATCATTTGGAATAAATATGTATATAAAGCCGTCATTGCTTCAAATTATGTCGTATCGCGTCTGTGAAGTGATGAACCCATTCAGCATTATCAGATGCTAGCGGGCCCGGCGGACATTATCCCGCTCTAACAATAAAAAAACCTTGGCACATTATATACCTAAACCTTCCTCATGAATCACTTCATCGACTGGTGAAAACTGTATGAAAATCCATCTAGTAGTGTTTCAGTTTTTCGCGAACAGACGGACAGACGTGCCAGAAGACTTTGTTTTATAATATACTAGTACTAATATACTACTACTGCCCGCGACTTCGTCCGCGTTGAATAGTTACTTTGGGCTAACGCTAAGTGTACGAGAGTGGACGCTATAATCGAGCCTCGAGCGCGGCGTCGCGTACGGCGTTCGTTTCAAACCGATGCATTAATACGTGAGTAGTAGTTCTTGGACGCTGTACGCCCCGCTGGACGCCCCTCCGAGCGTAGATTCACTCATAGCCCAGTCATATTAGGTAAAAAAAGGGGTCAACCTCGGAAAGAAAGATAATGTGAATCTACGCTCGGAGGGGCGTCCAGCGGGGCGTACAGCGTCCAAGAACTACTACTCACGTATTAATGCATCGGTTTGAAACGAACGCCGTACGCGACGCCGCGCTCGAGGCTCGATTATAGCGTCCACTCTCGTACACTTAGCGTTAGCCCAAAGTAACTATTCAACGCGGACGAAGTCGCGGGCAGTAGTAGTATATTAGTACTAGTATATTATAAAACAAAGTCTTCTGGCACGTCTGTCCGTCTGTTCGCGAAAAACTGAAACACTACTAGATGGATTTTCATACAGTTTTCACCAGTCGATGAAGTGATTCATGAGGAAGGTTTAGGTATATAATGTGCCAAGGTTTTTTTATTGTTAGAGCGGGATAATGTCCGCCGGGCCCGCTAGCATCTGATAATGCTGAATGGGTTCATCACTTCACAGACGCGATACGACATAATTTGAAGCAATGACGGCTTTATATACATATTTATTCCAAATGATTTACCTATCAGTCTTCCAAGAGTGGGTGTTTATACTGCATATCGTTTATTGAACATTTTGCAGAATATTCAACAGTTCTTAGTAAAATTCACGTAGCATACAGATTGTAGAAACTCTTGAAAGAGTTCCGAGACTTGGCTAATTAGATATTGACTGGAAACAAGTTCCACAGTCGTGCTACTGAATGATCGATCGGGAAAATTAGTTGAATAAGTTCGTATACGTGTGCTCACATTTAAGTGCCTAGATTAAACAAGTATACCTAAATATATAAATGGATGCTGGTATATCTGAGATCGGTAAACTCCGAAAGTGTTTGACGTATTACAATAAAAATGGGAATTGTTAAATGTTTTTATTTTATTTAGAAGATTTTTCTTCTTATTCGTCTTAATATGACTCTATACTAAGTGGCGCTGGGCTATGTTTTATTGTTAACAACACATAACAACAACAATAAATAAGTAGGTGGTAGAGCCACGTTGAAGCTATTACTGGTTTGAGCATAAATGGGTCGGCTCGCCCGGGCTAGTACCACCACCCTCTCATAGAAAACCGACGTAAAGTAACAGCGCTTGCATTGTTGCGTTTCGTTCGGTTAGTGAGAGCGCTGGAGGCCCACCTCCCTTCCCCTCCCCGTTCCTTTACCCCACCTCCCTTTCCCCCAAACACAGGTTGGCAACACTTTCGACTCTCCTGGTGTTGTTAGTGTCTATGGACGGTAGCGATCACTTAACATCAGGTGACCCACATGTTCGTTTAGTTGCTATGATTTTTACAAAATTCTTTATTAAAATGCGCTATATTTATAGAACATGCCAAGTTTTATAATACAATTCGGCAGGGTTGTCAAATAGTTCAAATGTTTATAAAGAAAACTCGGCCACACTGTCTACATAACAGTAATTCAGGTCTATGTATAAGTTCCTAGCTAAGTATATACATAACCATTTCAGCTGAATATAAATTGCTCACAAGGCAAATATTATATAAATTCTCAATTTGACTCTGCCCATATCGTTGTAACACATTACGCGTGATTCTGACTGAGTGCTATCTTAAAAATATATACGTAAGAAATTATTAAAAGGTATAGAAAGAAAGCAGGATGTGTCGTAAAGACACATGATAGAAATGAATCTTTTGTATTACAGGAAAAGAAAGAAAGCAAGAAGAGCGTATTTCTCACTGTGGTCCAATACCTAAAGGCATGCAAGACACTGCTTACACTCTACCCGACATAGTGTTTACCTCTACCACATTTTTTCAAAGAATACGAAAGATAAAAAGTTTCACTTCAATAACACTAAATTAAGGCCGGGTTCCAACACCTGCCATGTTGTTCTTTTGTAATAAATTTGCTCATTTATCAATTCCAAGCCTAGTCTTCACGGGGCCATACGATCCGGTGAATA
The DNA here is from genome assembly GCA_015888305.1 of Antheraea pernyi. Taxonomy (NCBI): domain Eukaryota; kingdom Metazoa; phylum Arthropoda; class Insecta; order Lepidoptera; family Saturniidae; genus Antheraea; species Antheraea pernyi. Next base: position 1,083,495 of record MU158705.1, read on the forward strand.
TCAGCTACTCACTAAAGATTCCGATCCACCTTTATAAATGTCCAACGAAAAAAAAATTACTGGTATCATGTAACCCTTGTTAACTGGCGATGGATAGTTTTTCACGTAACGGTGGAAGCCCTATCAATCCCATATGTCACTTTTATAAATTGAGGAATATCAAATCACTCCCAATATGTAACATCTGGAGATGTCATCTAACATAGCTCATCTTTTTCAAGCGGAATTTCACGCTTGCCTGCGTAACTCAGGGTACCTCACTTAATTTGAACAGACTACACGAGAATTCTAAATGGAGTTGAACTATACGAAATATATCTTCATCCAAATTGTACACGATATTAAGTAAATCATGCTGCTTTATCGTAATTCAATATTTAAGAACTGTGACAACTTAATTGAACTGAGACATAAAATATAGGTTAATTAATTCTCCAGCGTATTTATTTTATTCATCTCATTTATCTATATATCTTATATTTATATATGACGTGTTGAAAATTTGTTTACATGATTAAGATTTATAAAGAGGTTTCAACGAATTATCATAAATTACTTTTATCACAACAAGAAAGTTACAAATTGTTCTAATTTACGAAAGTGATATAATAATTGAGATTGTCAATAGTGTTCGGAGGTATAAGAAAATATTATATTTACAGACTAATAAAAGTAATATTCTTTGAGAAAAAGTACAAATATCATAAGTCTGAGTATTGTTCTTTATATGTTGATGTTGAACTACGTTGTTACATAGCCCATCAGGCTATACGGAACCGATATACCTTGGGCCGACGAGGTGAAATATCTCAGTGTTACATTAGATAAACATTTAAATTTCGAGTCACATATAGATAGAGTGCGAAACAAAGCCGCTATGGACTTGGGTCGCCTCCATCCGTTGCTTTGTCATAGGAGTAAGATGTCCCTCAGACACAAGCTAACTTTGTATAAGACGTGTATCCGTCCCGTGATGACATATAGCAGTCCCGTTTTTGCGCATATGTCGAAAGATAATTTTCATAAGTTGCAGGTTCTTCAAAACCGCGTTTTACGTAAAGTGACCGGTGCCCCGTGGTACATCCGGAGAGTTGATCTACATAGGTACCTAGAGATGCCTTCTATCTGGGCGTACGTAAAATCACTCACGATTAGTTATTTTGAAAAAGCCGTGAATCATCCCAGTCCGTTAGTGGTATCCGCCGCAAAATACGAACCCGTACTAAACGCTGCGCGTTGTAAAAGACGTCCGCGACATATTTTTACCGACCCTCCCGATGAAATAACGGCAGTGAACGATCAGTACCAGCCTGTATCTCCAGACAGAGCGTGCTCACGCCCAGGCCCGAGTAACCACAGATCACGCCGCCGTGGTCTGGGGGTAAATTTCGCTCCCGCACACCAGACTAGGCTCCTCTCGGCAGCAGCTCAAGCCTAGGTCCGTTCCCTCGGCGTGGAGCCCTTGAGTACGCTGCTCGCGCGATACAGTGACACAAAATCTTACATCACTGCGACAACATTACACATATCACCTCCACACACGTGCACGCATACACGCTTACACATGCAGGTGGAAGGGTTTTATTTTTTCCCCTTATCAAACTGAAATAGTTTAGAATATTATCCGATACGAAATATATATAAGGGTTGTTGAGGTATGTATGCTTGGTACACATATATGTTTCAACAACTCATATATGTATGAATAGTTAGCTTAGCTTAGGTTAGCTCAGATAGGTCGCGAATTGCATGTATCAGGCAACAGCCAAAGCCGAGGTGTGCCGCGCACCCTTGAGCTAGTTGTCAAAATAAAATCGGCTGAGTGCCTTAAGCGCTCGCCTTAGTAGTCCGGTGAAGCTGTTAAGACCTTGCTTGGTCAATAGCGTAGTCAGTTCGAAAAAAAAAACGTTGTTACGTAATAGCCACGTCACAGTTAGTTGTATAATAACATTATACTAAAATACAGTATTAATAACTTAAATATTCAAACAAATGCGAGAACAGTTTTACACAGATTAATTATGAAAATCTATAGTTTGCCGTTATTTTACGCATCATATTTCATTTCACATCATTTCTATCGAAACTCTTTATATTATCTATGATAACCGTTTATTGTTTATGTTTTTATTTTTGGTTCCATGCATATAACATTTTTTATGCAGTGTTTATATTCGATTCGTTATTTTATTACAATTAATTTTGGAAGTATTATTGAGAGTTTTAATAGCCTGTCTATTTTAGTCTACAATCTCCTTCTTCTATTTTATTTTTGGCAACCAGTCTTCTAGTAGACTATTATTGCCATTGTCAAGTAAGTAGCGATATTACAAGTTGCTGGTGGCCATCTTGTTAGAACTTTCCTGGGAGTTTTTTCGCAAGTCAGAATCCATGCTCCGTACACGATAACCAAACTATATTACGTAAAGAACCACCAACATTACACAATATAGAACCAAATAACACAAGATTATGGATAAAATATAAAGACTACTACATAATATGCCAAGATCCCGCCACAAACTCCCAATCTACAATCGTGAAGTGTAAAAAATTTCATAAAATCGACTGAGATGAAGAATTTTTTCCGATTTTTAATATTAGGTAGTAATGATTGTTATATCCTTTCAATTTTAGAATCATGCGTAGTTCCCATATAAAATTTCCATTATAATTGAGATGTGTCCTCAGTGCACACTTTTTTCATGTTGTTATTACGACTATTTATTTTATTAAAATATCATCATTATGATTATCTTTATTAATATTATAAAGAGGTGAAGTTTGTGAGCTTGTAACGTTGTAGGGGGTAATCCCAGGAACTAATGGCCTGTTTAGAAAATTATTTTAGTGTTATATAGCTCAATGATTGAGAAAAGTTATATGTTATATATCATCACGCTAAGACAAATAGGAGCGGAGCACTAATGAAGAATGTTTCAAAATCGGGGTTTGTTTTCTTCCTAAAAACTTCCGCTGCGTGTTAGCATCATAGCACACTAAGATTTCTTACAACTCCTAAAAGTATTTTGACAATTAATATGTACAAAATTTCTTCAAATTTCATGTTTTTCTTAATAAATAATGTATTTATTACTCTATTGATAAAGTTACGCAGTACGTATTAAGTAAATTGTTATTTTATTCAACTAATTTCCCGACCTAGTTGTATAATAATTCGGTAAAAATAATTTAATGTCTGCATTACTATAATATTTTATATATATTACCGAACTCACAATTTTGGTACTTGACGACTTGAAGTCAGCATGTTTTGTTATGACCGTAATAAAAAAATAAAGGTAATTTAACACTCGTGAAAATTCTATATGAACGTAGCATCAAAAATAGAATTATACGCTGCTAACTTTCAAATGTTTTCTTGAAAGTCATTTTGCGATGAATTACGTTTCTTTTGATGTAAATGTTATAGGTCTACGAGGAAATACCAAAGTGGATCAAGATGCTAATTACGTAGCTCACATATACAACGAATCTACTTGTGATATTACCGAAACCCCTCCCGGTAAGCTATTAAAGTTTTTTTTTTCGAACTGACTATGCTATTGACCTAGCAAGGCCTTAACAGCTTCACCGGACTACGCTCTATCAATTCATACAAATTAATAATCTGTTTATTCTAATTAATAATAATTTAAATTTATAATCTGTACATATAATAAAATGTAAATATTACGTGTCTGAATTATTTCGACTATTGTAAAAAAATTGTTGCAGGTGTCTAGGAATAATTTCAATCATTTTTAGAAATGTTTGTCTGTCTGTCTGCCAGTTTGTTTGAACAGACATCACTGCTAAAGTGCTGCGTGCATTAAAAAACCTCACCAAGAAAATCATAAAACGATGACAATCTTCGAGTAACATTTAGTCTTTGTTTTATTAAAATCAGTTCCGTCTATCAAAAGTTATTGTAATTTTAATGACGATGCGACTTAAGTACGAGAGAAAAGTAGATAGTAATTACACTTAATACATTCAGATCACTTCATTAGCCACTGTTTTGTATATCACGTTACACGCGGGCAAAGTCGCGGGCTCAGCTAGTAATAAAATAAGAATAATTGTAGAGTCCATGAACTTTAAAAATATAATTTGTAGTAATGAACTCATTTTCTTATAAAACTAATAGATATATGTTATAAATAAAATTGTGAACTTAGTATGGATATTTATTAGAAAGCCTTTAGAATACTGTTAGTGCGATTAGTGCCGTAGTCCGTGCGCTCTGTGATATATTCTACAGTCCTACGCTTTGAATCTGTTTCTTACTACTACCACAATTCTATAATTTTAGTGGTAAGTAAAGAATATATAATGAAATTTTATATAAAACTAGCGAGCCCAGCAGAAGTTGTTCTGCCCTGATTATAAAAAAAACTCCTCGACAAATTATATACCAAAACCTTCCTTATTAATCATTTTACCCACTGGCGAAAACCGCATGAAAATCCGTTCAGTAGTTTGAATTTATCGCGAACAGACGTTTGTCTTATAAAACAAGTCCTCTATCCCTTCTGTCTGTTTGACAGAAGGGATAGAGGACTTGTTTTATACTATGTAATGATGATATATTAGTTACAGATATGGCTTTGTTTGTGAGGGCAGTACCTTTAAAAGGAATTTCGAAAATATGCCATAAAAACGGATTTACAACTTTCGAAAATTAGCGTGCCTCCAAAAAAGAAGTGACAAAAAAAGGCCTGGTTACAGATAAGTGCAACTCTACTAGATATGTCTAATATGTATACCAAAGCAATTTGTCTCTGGACGTCTGTAGATAATTACAAAGGTCTCCGTCAAACTGCAAATAAAATCAAGGTTCTGGTATTTGAAAGAAGTATTGAGGTTTGCATGGTAGTATATAATAGTTAGTGTTTAATGGTGGTAGAGCCACGCTGAAACTATTACTGGTTTCAATACATGGGCAGTGCGTGCATTATTGCGTTTCGTTCGGTCAGTCTCTCCTCTCCTCTCCCTCCCCCTCCCCTAACCCTTCCCTCCAAAGGGTGGCAACGCATTTGCGACTCCTCTGGTGTTGTTAGTGTCCATGGACGGTGGTGATCATTTAAAGGTGACCCACCGGTTCGTTTGCCAACTATGACATAAAAAAAAGAAAAACATGTAAATGATTTTATAATAGTATACCAGTGATATTATACAGTATCAGCGATATTATTGATACAGGGTCTATGATACATGTCAAAATTTTAATAATAAGAGGCTTACTATACTTTAACAATGAAATTAAACAGTGATGCTCATAGTTCTTAAAGGCTCTTAGTTCACACATCATGGAAAGCACCATATTATTCAACAGTAAGAATCCCACGCTCAAGAAATTCTGATACCGGCCTCCTTAAATACTAGCGACGCCACTAATTGGGTGTCATTAAAAAAAAAAGCCCATTTAGCTGTGCGTAAGGTAATATGGTAATGGTAGGTACTTTGCTCAACGGCATTAAAGCCTATGTATGTCACAAGAAGCGTGAAAATACGAATGGTGAAAATACGAACGTATTCGAAAAGCGATCTTTCCGACTGATATGTGGAGTTACATTAGCAGATTGCATTAGAAATGGTAAGGTTGGTAGAATGATGACCTACAACAGAGTGTCACTTACATAATATGTAAGTGTTTGTTGCCATGACTTTTTAGTTTGTGTAATCAAACCAAACTCATACTAACTTGTTCGGATCAAATAGAAAAAATCTTAACTTAGGGACAGTAGACAGTACTTGAAACCAGTACTGACGTTTGAAGCAAATCCGAAGAAGGTATAAGAATATAGAAAGGTGCTCCATCCTTTGTGCCTATCACGATAAGTTTCATGGTAAATATGTATACATATTTTACATATTTCTTATAACAAATTGTAATATTTACTGCACTACTATTTCACATTTCAACTTGTATAAAAATCTAAAATTGGATTATTGTGAGTGTTACTAATTTACTTTTTTGATTTTTGTAGGATTTCGCGTTTGACAAACTCCATACAAGTGACTATGTAGGGTGGTGTTCTCTTAAAACCAGGTGACTCACATGTTCGTTTGCCTCCTATGATATAAAAAAGAGCTTAAAAAAAGCACGCAATCTTCATGTTATTTATCCCATCATCACGATGTTTTTCTTCATTGTAAGCTCCGCATTATTGACGGACAGTGGCGGATTTGCAGTCTTGGCCGCCCTAGGCCCCAGGCCATGTAAAAAGTACCAGCCACCCCTTTCTCAGCACCCATCATATTGAGTACATAATGAATTTACTTTTTTGTCAACTTTTAACAAAATCGATTTAGAAATTTAGTTAACTATAATATCTGCTGATTTGTAATATTTTACGAGGTTTCAGGGATAATTGCACATTTAAATAAAACATTTGTGTTTCACAACGTGTTACAAAACTCGATGGCACTTAAGCGCAGCAAAATCATTAATTAAATCTTCGCAATCCAATTTCCTTAATAAATCAGCTTCTATGTTAAGTAAAGCAAGATCGTTTAACCTTCGCTCCATCATTCTTCTGATAGCACTGTTCCGATCCTCATTTTTTATTCTGCAGTGAGCACGAAAATGAAGACATTCTTCTGAAAAATAGTCTTCTAAGTCAGTAGAGTAAACCATTTCCAATGCTTTGGCCTTTTCTTCGCCTTCTGACGCGCTTAATTTCATCAGGTTAGTAATAAAATTAAATTTATTGTAAAGTAATTTATAAGTATCTCGTCGTTTTTGGAGTTCTTCTGACAATATATAAATTATTACCAAACAACTGGTGATTCTGAAATTATTACGACCATTCATTTGTTGCATCGCTTCATCTGTATTAATCTCGCCAGGAAGTAGCTTACGCTTTCGATTGCGTCGAAAATCTCTTTTCCTGTACAAAGGACAGGCTTTTGGCTTTGTTTTCGAAATCATTGAAATTGTCTCGAGTTTCACCAATAAAATGTATTAATACCTCATAGAGTTCTATGACGATGGTAATGTCAATTTCCACACTCTGAAGTTTTTTTACTTATGGCGTTAATGCGATCTAGTAAACATCCCAAAAAAGCAGTTTCCAGTTTGAAACAAATGCCTCTTGCTTTGCCATATAACTGCTCTCTTCTGTTGTGTGTCATTTTCGATGAAGACTAACGCTTTATAGATTTCACTCCATGATTCTCGTAAACTTTTGCATGCATCTGCATGAGCTGACCAACGAGTCGTTGATAGACTTTTGATGATAAAATGAATGAAGAAGAAGATGAAGAAGAAGTTCCCAACGCTGAGTTGACGCTGCAAAGAAATTGTGCAACTCTTGGAGTAGAGAAAAGAACGAGCAAGCCTCTGAGCTGCTTTCAGCTGCACATTCCCTTACTAAATTGAGCGAGTGTGCTAAATAGGAAACATACTCGGCAAGGGGAGATATTTCCTTTATTTTAGCTTGTAGGCCGTTGTAAATGTCTGACATGTTAGCTGCGTTGTCATAAGATTGCCCTCGACAGTTTGAAATGTCAATTCCCAATTCAGTTAAAGTTGAGGTAACAGCATTTGCCATCTGTTGTGATTTATGGCCAGTATTTGGAATGAACTTGAGGAAACGTTCCACAGGTGATCCATTAGCTAGGACATATCTGATTACGTAAGTGAGCTGGTCTACGTGATATATATCCGGCGTCGAGTCAATGATCAGAGAAAAATATTTCGCTTTTAATATTTCCATTACAATTGTCTTTAAAACTTTTTTCAATAAGCTGAATGAATTCTTCGCATGTTGTTGAAGAAAGATAATTCGTATAACCAGAGCTTGGGTTCCCATAACGTGTAATCTGTTTTGCTAAGAACGGCTCGAACTCAGCAATAAGCTCTAAGGACATTAAATAATTTCCATTATGAAATGAACTAAATTTCTCGTCTTGTCCTCTGAAATGCAAACCACGTGATGCAAGCGCTTTTACACATGCGACTACTCTTTTCAAAATGTTTTTCCAGTAATTTATTTTTTCGTCTAATTGAATTGTTAATGCGTATACAACCTAAAGTGTTGCTTCGTTCATTCATACGCAGGACAAACAATTTGTGAGTCGGCGAATTCTCATGAGTTGATACAGGATAATAAGATTTTTTCCAATCATTTAAATCTTCCTTTTTGTCGAACTCACTCTCCTCATCATTAAAAGACAAGGTCCACAAAAACCACATCCAGTGCTTTCAGAATAAATTAACCACTTTCGCGGAACGTTTTCGCCATTTAAAAGCTGACTTTCGCATAATTATTTTGACAAATGTCGCACCTTATCTTTGTAAATTCGTTCACTCTTAGGAAAATCATTTTGGATGTTTTGATTGGCTCCGTTCTTACAAATGTAATCACGCGTAAACTCGTCGATTGTCCATTTGGTTGGTTCGTTGCTGATTTTGCACAGCTCCTGGTCCGGATTGGGCTGCACTCCTGATACTTGTGGGGTATCTTCGGCTTCTTCCTTTAATCCACTTGCCACAACGATCAAGTATCTGCACTTGGAGAAACTGAAGAAACTTCAGTTGACGTAGCACCACTGTTGGTTTTCCGATACATGTGATATCTTTAATATCTGTATATTGTTTAACAAAGAAATCGACTAATTTCCGCGTTTTTTTAATCACATCTTTTCGTTTATCATCTTTATCTTTAGCTCGCTTGCGATACTCTGCCCCACTTAACCTTTTCTTTCCATCCATATCTAATTATGCAACTTAAAACTTTTTAAGTGAGATATCGTCTTGTAAAATATTTACGCGCTGTCGATTTTTATTACATAAACACAATAACAAACATTACATAAACGTTGCAATTGCAATACGCACACTACGATTTTATTAAACATAGACCTGCACCTACGTTTACCAATGTCTACTCCTACCTACTCTCTATAGAAGCTTTTTTCGTTCAAGCTGACCGGCAGGCCTAAGACTAGGTCCGTAGTCAGGTCGCTAGAGAGCGATTAAGGACGGAAGAAGCTGCAGTGACTCAACAAACATGAAGTCATGGCTTTTATACAGTAACAGTGCGAAAGAGCAATTAGTTGCAAACTTTATGGCTTCAACTGTAAATAGTACAAGAGTCAAGAGCAATAATTGATGTACTTAATATCTCTACTTAGCACCTCTGTCAATCAACATATTATATTGGTTTAACACAAATCGTTTAACTGTACCAGGAACAAGGGCAATAACTTTGTATCGCAATCTCAGTACAAGTAACTTATGCGCTTTAAGTATAATTATTGAGTTTTAATATTTCAACATCTTATATTGAAAGTGTATAAGTGTTAGTTGCCAAGGGTTATCAGTACTAGATAGACTATGAACAAGAGTAGTAATGTATATGATTTAAGTATAATTACTGCAGTTTTAAATGTCAACACCTAATATTGTGTAACAGTTTGTTTAATCTAGTGTTTTTAAGGATCGCGCGTATAACAATATTCTTCCTAAATAAGTTATATGCACGAAATAACTTAAACGTACATTTTATACGAACTAAATAATTACTTCACATTACATTATCTATATTTTATTTATAAAATGTACAAAAGTGATTTAGGAAGATTATTGTTATACGATGCGGTGCAGTGCAGCCCACCATAATGTGCGCGAGGCTTTAGAATATTTACGTACTTTAACCGACCCTAATATCTGGCCGCCCTAATCCCGAGCCACCTGTGCCTTAGTGCAAATCCGCCATTGTTGACGGATATGGAATCTACGTCGATTGACACGGTATCCAAACATTCTAGCAGGAATTCGCACTCCAATCAAAAAGAGAAATAGCACTCCTACGCCATCACAAACCGACAACACTACACCGAAAGAACAAGATACAACACATAAACCGTCAACAGTAAGGCGTAGTATCGAGTACACCGCGGATAGCCAAGTGTCAACACAGACACAACCGCAGTCACAGATCTCTGTAAAACCCGCAACGAAAAAGACGAAACCCACCAAACCTAGCCAAAAAGAAATGACCACAAAAATAGACCCGACAACATCATCGCCGCCAACACAGGAAAAATATGCAACCTTACCCCTCGAAGCCAAAGCCATTCTGTGTAAAGCCAAGACCTGCATCGCCAATTCTAGGAATCTCCGAAATGACTTAAAAGACGGAATCACTACCTCAGTTGACAGATTGTATCAAATAATCAAAACACAGGACCAAACTATACAGCTTCAAAATAAACGGATAGATGGAGGGAGCGGAACGGGGACGAGTGAGGAGGCTTCCCTACATCCCCTGACCCCTCTCTTCCCCTCCCCGATCCATAGACAGGACACAGATTTGTTTGAAAAGATGGAAGAACAATCCAGATTAGTAAGAGAAAATAATCAAAAGATGGAAGAGTTAAAGGGCATGCTCGTAGAGCACAAGAAAACCCTGGAGGGGGCAACGTACGCGAGCGTAGCGGCGGGCCTAAACAAAGGAAACATCCCAGAGAAGAGAACGCTGCACTCGGTTGTTGTCACCTCCAGCGATGACCAAGAGCCAGGAGAAGAGGTGCTGGAACAAGTCAGGAAAGCTATCAACGCTAAGGAAGGCGGAGTAGAAATAGACAGAGTAAGGAAAGCCAGAGATAGGAAAGTCATCATAGGATGCAGGAGCAAGGCCGACAGGGACAAAGTAAAAGAGAGACTGGACAAAATAGGTGGGAAACTACAGGCAGAGGAAATTAAAAATAAGGACCCTCTGGTGATGCTAAAGGACGTGCTTGCGTACAATACAGAGGAAGAAGTAATGGGGGCGCTAAGGAAGCAAATAAATAAGATATTTGAGGGACTGACGGGAGACGAGGATAGGATGGAGGTGAAGTACAAGAGAAAGTCGAGAAACGCAATGACCAACCACATAGTCCTAAGAGTATCCCCGAAACTGTGGAGCAGACTAGTGGAGAGCGAAACGGTCCGAATAGATATGCAGCGGATCCACACGGCGGACCAATCACCACTAGTACAGTGCTCCCAGTGCTTGGGGTACGGCCATACGAGACGCCTATGCAAAGAGGAGACAGAGACGTGCAGCCACTGTTCAGGTCCGCATAAGAAGAGCGAATGCCCGGAGTGGAGCGCCGGGGCTGCTCCGGTATGCAGAAACTGCGCATCCGCCAAGCTAGGCAATGCAACGCATAATGCGTTCAGTGCGGAGTGCCCAGTGCGGCGGAAGTGGGATGCGTTAGCCAGAGCAACAACGGCGTATTGCTAAGGGCAACCACAAAGGACCACAGGACACACGATCTCAAAACCGAAACCCTGAACCAGAGCCCAGAGTATACAGAATGGCACAAATTAACTTGCAGCGAAAAGAACTTGCGACAAGCGAAGTTGTACTAGAGGCTAGCAAGAGGAGATACGACTTTGTGTTGGTACAGGAACCGTACGTGGGTGGCAGGAGACGAGTAAAAGACTATCGAGGTGTGAGAGTCTTCCAAGGGAACGGTAACGACAATGTGGTGAAATCAGCGATAATGTTACTGAATCCGGACATAGACGCTAGAGTTCACCCCAAGTACACCACGAATAACATCGTCGTGGTGGAAGTCGGTACCAAGAAACGGAAGACTACAATCATCTCTGTCTACTTCGAACCGGACCAACAAGTAGACGACTATCTCCACCACCTGAGTCGCGTAGTCAGTGACCTCGGGCCAAAAGCCATAATACTAGGAGGCGACATAAATGCCAAGAGTATCTGGTGGGGGAGCGAAACCTCAGATAGTAGGGGGGAAGCCGTACTAGGTTTCGCAAACCAACATGGGCTGGAGGTACTGAACCGCGGCTGTGTACCAACGTTCCAGACAGTAAGGGGAAGCAGGGTGTTAAGCAGCGTCATCGATGTCACCTTCTGCTCCCCTGACCTGCTAAGCGGGATAGAGGAGTGGAGGGTGATTGAAGATGCAATCAGCTCCGATCACAACTGCATCACGTTTACACTCAGAAAGGAGGGGTCAAGTGACAAGCCGAGAGTAAACACAACGAGAAGATATAACACCAGGGAAGTGAGATGGAAACCTTTCATTGAAAAGGTTTCCCAGCTCAAGAACGAAAGAAAACTTGACACCCAAAGGTTGGAAAACACTTACACAAAGGAGGAGTTAGACACCATCATAAAAGAATACGATGCAGTTGTGACCGAGGCATGTGAAGAAGTGCTACCTAAAATTAAGTGCAGAACCAAACCAAAAATTCCTTGGTGGTCTGAGGAATTGGAAGTTAAAAGGAAGAGAACACTTACCCTTAAGCGCCGAATCCGCAGCGCAGCACCTTGCAGGAGAGACACCGTAGTCGCCAGGTACCTGGAACAGAAAGAAGATTATGAAAACGAAGTCAAAATAGCTAAAACAAGGAGTTGGAAGGAATTCTGTGGAACGCAAGAAAGAGAAGGAATGTGGGACGGGATATACAGGATTATAAGGAGAGTGAATAGGAGACAGGAAGATGAAATGCTGGTGAAAGGTGATAGGGTGCTTTCTCCAAAAGAGTCGGCGGCAGAACTCGCGGTCACTTTCTTCCCAAACGACGACGGCCAAACTGACCTAGAACACCACAGGGAAATAAGGAGAGCGGTGGAACGGCTTAACGATCAGGATACGGGAGAGGAACAGGACCCTCCTTTTACAAAGGAGGAGATGCTGAACGCCGCGAGGGCATTTAATCCGAAAAAGGCACCAGGAGGGGACGGAGTTACCGCAGACATTGTACAGGCGTTGGTCGAAGGAGACGCGGATTTCCACTTGACGATGGTCAACAGGTGTTTGCAACTCAGCCTCTTCCCCACCATCTGGAAGGAAGCCACAGTAGTAGTCATAAGAAAACCAGACAAGGAAACTTATACTACCCCAAAGTCCCATAGACCCATTGGCCTCCTCCCGGTGATGGGGAAGCTGCTTGAAAGGATGGTTGTTGGCCGTCTCAAGTGGCACCTGGTCCCTAGACTGAGTCAGAGACAGTACGGCTTCGTGCCGCAAAAAAGCACGGAATGCGCCCTCTATGATCTAATGGAACATATACGCGATAAGCTGAAACAAAAACAAATAATCACCATCGTTTCATTAGACATAGAGGGGGCGTTTGACAGCGCCTGGTAGCCAGCCATCAGGCTGAGACTCGCGGAGGAGAGATGCCCGATAAACATCAGGCGGGTGGTGGATAATTATCTAACAGACCGGAGAGTGAGATTGAGGTATGCAGGAGAGGAGATCGTAAGGGACACAACAAAGGGATATGTACAGGGATCGATAGGGGGTCCCATTTTATGGAACCTGCTGCTGGATCCCTTACTGAAAGACCTCGAGAGAATGGGCCACCGTCCACAAGCCTTTGCGGACGACGTAGTACTGGTCTTCAGCGGAGAGACACCAGACATCAACCGAAAAGCTGGGGAAGCACTCAAATATGTACAGGAGTGGGGGCTCAAAAACAAATTAAAATTCGCACCACACAAAACCAAGGCCATGACAATCACAAACAGACTGAAGTACGACACCCCAAGCGTGAGCATGGGCGGAATACCTATCAAAGCAGACCAAGAAATCAAACTACTGGGCCTAACCATCGACCAAAAATTAACATTTAATAATCACATCACAATTACATGTAAAAAAGCACTCGAAATTCACAAACAGTTATCCAGAGCCGCCAAGATAACGTGGGGGTTGAACCCTGAAGTAGTCAAATCCATTTACACAGCAGCAGTAGAACCCGTTATCACATATGCGGCAGGAGCATGGGCGAAATCTGCAGCCAAGTTAGGCTCCAGAAAACAGTTAAACACGGTCCAAAGAGGTTTTGCACAAAAAATATGAAAGGCATACAGAACAGTCTCTCTCAACTCCGCACTGGCACTTACGGGAATGCTGCCTCTCGACTTCCGCATCAATATTCGAAATAAGAACTGGCAAAAAGGAACATGCATACGGAGATAGGGAAGTCGAAAGAGAAGTACCGTTCGCCAAAACAATCCACCCTGCACACAAAATCGATTTAAATTATGAGCAGCTCGAGGACCAAGATCAGATCAACACCCTGGCTAAACTGGAAGTTGAAATATACACGGACGGCAGTGGGATTGAGGATAAGATCGGGGCCGCGTATTCCTTATGGAGAAACGGCCTTGAAATCAAATCCAAAAAGTTCAAACTGTCGTCTCACTGCACAGTGTATCAAGCCGAACTCCTGGCCCTTCAAGAGGCAACAAAGGCGACCCTAGAGAGACCTGAACAATCTTACGGGATATTCAGTGACTCCAGAGCCGCACTTGACACCATATGCAATAGCGAAACAAGACACCCATTAGCAGTACAAACGAACCAAAACATACAGCACGCCAGACAAAAAGGGAAATCCATCTCGTTATACTGGGTTAAGGCCCATGTGGGAATACCTGGAAACGAGAGAGCGGATGACCTAGCCAAAAATGCAGCTTTACACATAAAGACCCAACCATATTACGACCAGTGCCCGATTTCATTCATGAAGAAGCAAATCCGCGAGGATACCCTTCATGAATGGAACCGGAGATACACCGAGGGAACCACAGCAAGCGTCACCAAAATCTTCCTGCCAGATATCTACACAGCACATAATTTTAAGAAATCAATATCCCCAACCTTCCACCTAACACAACTACTAACCGGACACGGCGAGTTCTCGGAGTATCTGAGTCGATTCAAATGCAAAGATAGCCCGTCGTGTATTTGTGACCCAGAATTAGAAGAAACCATAATACACCTTATCACCGAATGCCCAGTACATAGTAAAGACCGCACCGATATAGAAATGAGAACTGGAATCAAAATAGAACCTGGAACATTAACCACACTACTCTGCAACAAAGAAACTAGAGACCACTTTATAGAATATTGTACAAAAATAGTGAAACAAGCAAATGAAAGAAACAAATAAAAATGGAGATACAAACCAACACTAAAACAAAGGAAAACAAACATCGGAGACAAAAAAAATTTAAGTCTAAAAATGCCCCTGACAATTACTCGTCAGGGAAATACGCATCTAAAAAAAAAAAAAAAAAACATTCTAGCATCAAACCATAGGCGCTTCAACCTAATGTACTACAAATGTTAACAGTTTTCCATTAGAACAACGGATTAAGTCAAAAATATTTAGCTGTAAACTTCACACACACAGAATGTTTCAAAATCGTTTTTCTTCCCTTTTGAGAGCCACCGCTGCGTGTTAGCATTAGCTCAAATTATTCCACGGGGATGAAGTAGCGGGCGGAAGCTAATATGTTTGATATTATTAGTATAAAATTATTTCAGTTTTTTGAAAACGCTATATTTTTTTTTTATGTCTTAGGTGGCAAACGAACAGGTGGGTCACCTGCTGTTAAGTGATCACCACCGTCCATGGACACTAACAACACCAGAGGAGTCGCAAGTGCGTTGCCATCTTTTGGAGGGAAGGTTTAGGGCAGGGAAAGGGAGAGTAGAGAGGAGAGGGGAGGGGAGGTGGGTCTCCAGCACTCTCACTGACCGAACGAAACGCAACAATGCAAGCACTGTTACTTCACGTCGGTTTTCTATGAGAGGATGGCACTACCCCGGGCGAGCCAACCCATTTCAAAAACGATTATTATAAATAAACGAATATTTATACCAATTTCTCGTATACAAATTTCCAATCTAAATTCTTATTAAAAATCTTAATGCTCGTTTCTTGACTTACTGATATCATCTTTTCAGTAATTATAATGAAAAATAATGGCACAATTCTTAATAAAACCGGTGTTATCCTGAGGTTATCGTAAGTCAGTTTGTCTTCAGTAGCAGCAAAACGCGGCGCGACAATGGTTGAAATTTAAAGAAGCACGCCCGTGTCTCTCGGCTGTGCGTGACACGAATAGATAGCGCATAACGCTGACTTCATTCTTCCATTGTTCCATATTTTCTTTGGATTAAAAGAAAAGGTTTTGAAAGATATGCATCGATTGGTTTAATATAATAGAAAACTTAAGAATAAAATTAATTGAAATGAATTCCTTTTAAAAATATAGAACCTTATTGAACATAGAAAGATGAATCGATTACGATAGAATATAACTTTAGGTTTTGTTATTTCAAGTAAACTGCGGAAGATATATTCTCGAACAAGGGCAGGATCATCCGTGTTCGTAATAATTTGAGAGGCAAAGTAATGAATTTTTAACATGAGAACATCATCTTGTCCAGAATAATGTGAATACGCAAATCATTAATGTAGTAAATAGGTATGTATTATATTTATAGAAAGGTAATATTTTCACGTGAATTTAATATCCACTGACTATATTCATAAATTCTAAATGAAAAGTGAAAAATAAACTAATTGTATTATTTATCAAATTGACTTCAAGAATATCACTTGTCTCTTAATATCGTTACATTATTCTTAATGTGTGCGATAATGTATCATTACATAGTATAAAACAAGTCCCCTACAGCGTCTGTCTGTCTGTCTGTTCGCGATAAACTAAAAAACTACTGAACGGATTTTTATGCGGTTTTCACCAGTGTTTAAACTAATTCATGAGGAAGCTTATGGAATATAATTTGATATTTTTTATAATCAGGGCGGGACAACGTCTGCCTGGCCCGCTAGTATATAATATATTCAATTACGTTTCCATAACTGTAAATAATATGATAATTAAAATAAGTACGATAGTCAACTTCCAGCTTTACTAAACGTATATTTGCTCGTCGTTATATGCTTGGCTATAACAAACTAATGTAGTTTTCAAGTACGTAACAACAATTTGAGGTTACAACAGTATATAATTCCACTTGGGAACACATCAAAAACTTTCCATCTAGGGTAAGTGTAAATTTTGGCCCAAATCTACTCACCGAAAATGTTAAGGCTAGAAAAGCTATAAAAATGTTTATACGAGAACATGTATTATTGCAACGCTTATTACTAACTCGTGAGATGACTACGTAGAAGGCGTTTATAAAGTTCTACTTCCACTTTTAATGTACGATTTACATTGCTACTGGTAATCTTTCCGTGAAATGAGCGTTATAAACTTAGACATACCCATGTCTCTTCCAGTAAATAGTTACGTACGTGATACGTAATTACCTACTATGAGCGATAATCATAACAATTATTAGATCTTAAACGCTGATACGTTTCCTTATAATATTTAAAATGTAAAGAATCGTGTTTATGAAAAGCGATTTATCTACTTCATAACGCATAAACAGTTTCATAAAATATCAATTTAGTTAAAAATCAATAAGACACAGGACTTTTATATTATCTCTTATATAAATTGTACTTAACAGTCTTCTTCTTCTTCTTACCCTTATCCCACATAAGTAGGGTCGGTACAAAATATTTCTCATGTTGTGGTATATGATTTGGCTTAATTTTTAAGATCAGCCGCCTGCCTGACATCAACCCTCCTTGGGATTATTTTGTTGTACCACTGTATTTATGATTATTATTATATAGTTACGAAGTCTGATGGGCTATTTTAGCCTTACAATTGTTCGTTCCGGTTAAAAACGAAGTTCTTGAAGATTATGGTTTGCTTGTTATATTGCCATTTTTATGTAACAGAAAACTATCCAACTTCAGACTATTCCCGAGGACTGCATTTTCTGTTTTTTTTTTCAGGGTTCGTGATTTCAGAGTTTTTTCACTAATAGTAATACAATATTAGATATAATAAACCATTATAAAAATATAAAATAGGAAAACTATAATAGAAAAATAAATGCTAACAAAATGACATATGACATGTCAGTGTCAAATATAAAGTGTTTATCAAATTGTACCTAACAGTATTTCAGTAAAATAGATAACATTGCACCCGTGCGAAGCTGGAGCGGGTCTCTTGTATGAAATAAAATAATTCTGCCTGGATATTAAATATCTTTATCTAAAGGTTTTGATGTGTCGCAAATTAAATAATGGTATACGTTTCTGATGACAAATTGTATAGCAATGTATTGATTTAGTATTGCTTTCTTAAAATTATGTTATTATAATATTTTTTTATTTCGATTTTTCTCATAATATGTTAATTATTAATGAAATTATATTAATTTTAATTGTTTATATCAGTTTCATAGGATTTCTCATGAACACTCACGAAAGAAAACATTGTACCAGAAGAATAATGTAACATTCAAGTAACAACATAAATAAGTGCATGTTATTTCTGTATTTTGACGGTGGTAGAGCTACGCTGAAGGTATTAATGGTTTCAGCATGAATGGGCCGGCTCGACGGGGTAGTACCACCCTCTCACAGAAAATCGACGTGAAGTAACAGTGCTTGCATTGTTGCGTTTCGTTCGGTCACTGAGAGCGCCGGAGGCCCACCTCCCCTCGCCCCTCCCTCTCCCATTCTCCTCTTCTCCAAAACACAGGCTGGCAACGCACTTGCGACTCTCCTAGTGTTGCAAGTGTCTATGGACGGTGGTGATCACTTAATATCAGGTGACCCACCTGTTCGTTTGCCACCTATGATATAAAAAAAACAACATTATATCATAGAAAAGAATCTAAATGTCCTTTTATTTTACGGATAAAGCAGTTATTGTATAATAACGGCAAATCATTCATCGCTAATTGCATTTAATTAACGACGCAAATGAGTCGCATTAGCTCCGACGACAATAGCCGTCCGCTTACACAGCTAGCTGTTCAGTTTTTACTATATTTATTTCTTGTGAGTGAACTTAATTCAGTTTTTAAGCTCATCTCATGAAAATTCGTAAAAACATTTCTGATTCATCTTCTAAGTGCATTTGTTTAAGATTACAAACTAACGAATAGATTAGAAGAAAAGTTTTTGTTAAACGTTTTTAATATGATTACTCGTTGTTTCGAGAATAATCGTAAATACCCTTTACAACTTGTTTGTTTTCATATTACTGCGTCTCACGCGGAGTGCAATAATTGATGGGAATGAGATTCGAATAATATAATTAACTACCTGTGCCTGCGGCTCCACACGTTTTAATAATTATTTTGTGCTATTATTATTTGTTATATAAATAGTCGATGTAAAAAGATATGGATGATGCAAAAATATTTCATTTTCATTTTTAATAACTTTTTATATAAAATCTTACTCGTAGTTCAGACGTAGTATAATAATAGATAGGTAATATTTAGCTAAATAAAATTCAAAACACAAATAACATCTTAGTGAAATTCGATAGCGAATGGCAAGGTCGTGACCTCAAATTTACTCATAAGTTTCTTTATCGACCTCTCCATATCAAGCAAGGTGAGGCTTTAAGCGGAAATAATAGCGGCACACACGCAATCCCCTTATTTAGGAGCCTCGCAATTATGTATTGTAGTACCGGAACTGATGATGATAACACCAACATAATATTTAAGATAATACAAATCCATTACCACTGAACCTCGCAATAGTGTAATAGTTTCCGAAAATAATGTTAAAATCGATAGAAGTTAACGTACTTCGGCGATAAACATAAAATAAAAATATATATGCTACAAAACAAGGAAATATTGTTAATTATAGTATTGTATATAGAGAATTACTTATATTATTTATGCAGCATGATGGTAAAGAAGGATAATGGATTCCAAATTCTAAGTGGTCACCATCAGACGTAGTAACACTAGTTTGTCTTGCATGAATAAAAAAAATGTATTATAATGTTCTTTTCTTTTATTTTACCCTGGTTAAAAATATGAAAAATTGAGGCGTTTTTTTACACGACACACATTCGCGCAGGAAAGATTGCGCGTCTAATAACAAGCAATAAGAATCACTTGTGAATTCGCCTATACGCTTTCTTAACACTGTACACTTCAATCGCACGTGAAAAAGCCTATCATGTAAAGGCAGCTAATAAATAGTACATTACAGCTAAAACTAAGCCTAATAGATCTGATTAACGATGGAGATGTTACCGAATTATCACAGTAAATCTAACCCAAAAGGCATGACTGCCGCTTGAAGTATGAACGAATAGCGACCAAAGTAAGACTCAACATCCGAGGTGAGCCTGAGTGAAGTTTTGGACCTGATGCGACGTTCTTGTCGGTGATGAGTTTGAATTCCTTAAATCAGCACTTTGAGCTATTAACGATTTTGTTGCTGCAAATTGTTGCGATAGGTAATTACGACCAATACTAATGTTGGTGTTTCATGAATTATCGTGACGAAATATAGTTAAACTCTATTTACATTTATAAACAATAATGTTTTGGACAGTTTTAATAAATACATAATGTCACACATACAATACGAATATAACAGTAGTAGGTATCTAGCTATTGAAACGCATATATTAATAAAAATGATAACAGACTCTTATCATTTCCGAGGCTTTATGTGAAGCTATTATATTTTAATGAAAAGAGTCGTCACTAAACTAAGCAAGGGACAAGCTTTAATTGGAGCGAGGCTTGACGGCGAGCCTTTCAAATGCGACCCACGTCATGTGGCATCTTCCTCGGGTCACCATATTTCCTTCCTCTTTATTATGTTTGATTTTTTATCTACAATAAATCCGGTAGAGAAAAAGGTTCGATGAAAAAACCTACGATAGACAGCCAACAAACTTTCCTTTTAGAAATATTCGGAAGTCAAATATTTTGATGTCGTGTAATAAAAGCTTTCAAACAAATTTAGTAGCTTATGTCTCCGTGGATCCATCCATCCAATTATATTATAATTTTCAATATCCGCCGCATTCCTTCATGATTATATACACAATGAAAATATAAAATATTGATTTAGATGGATACTTTGGGTATTTAAAGCGACGTTTTGTACGAGATGACTACGCCTAAATGCCTCCTGTAATTATATTTCATTGTTCACAGCCAGTAAACAATGCCAGCACCAGTTGAGGTAATATTTTCACGCTAAAGAAGCTAACTTTATAAAGCCCTATTTTCAATTCAACTAACCTAATATTGTAATTTAGGAGCATTGTTTCTTCATAATATACAGTAATCACGTCTCACGAACGAAAGCTATTATTTTTTATTATAAAAACATAAAATCTCAAACCGTTGCCGTTGTCGAGGTTTTAATTAATTGTTGTAATTTATTAAGAATACCTCAACTGTTCATAATTAAAACTATCCACATATACTTTCTTCGTGATTTCTTCTATATAATTGAATATTTGTAGGTGGTAGAGCCACACAGAAGTTATTACTGGTTTGAACATGAATGGGTCGGCTCGACCGAGGTACTACCACCCGAAGCACAGAAAACCGATGTGAAGTAACAGTGCTTGCATTGTCACGTTTCGTTCGGTCAGTAAGAGCGCCGGAGGCCCACACTCCTCTCTCCTCCCGGTCCCCCCAACACGGGCTGGCAACGCACTTGCGACTCCCCTGGTGTTGCTAGTGTCTATGGACGGCGGTGATCACTTAACATCAGGTGACCCACCGGTCCGTTTGCCTCCTATTCTTGTTTAAGGAATATATTTCAGAAAATTAATTTCAAAATTATTCATTTAATGTTCAATTTAGCTAAGCACAGTATTCCACTACGTTGTTTATATATTTCTTTTCCACTATGCCTAATAAAATGTCGGGGCAGAGTTATAAATGTATGATACTATTCATATAATTTAATCGATCGCTCAACCAAGTTCAAAAGAGTATCAATAATAAAGGCGGTTTTTGCCTTAACCGAAAACATCACTAAATATACTTACGAATTATCTTTATACACGTGAGAGGTCTGAAGATCTATGAGAGAATATCTTGTCTTTTTTCGAGCTGACTAACGTTATTCTTATGAGTCTCTATGGCTTCACGAGCTTGGCAAGCCACTCAGCCCAAATAACAACTACCTCAAGGATGCCAAAATGGTTGAACTTGGGTTTGGACAGTTGCCTTTCTGGTTAACTCCGCAAATTCGAATCTAACAAATAATGTAAACTTACTAACCATATAATATAGACACAGTAGTGCAGACACATGCGTGCGTACCTACATATGCATATATGTTTCATATGAGCACAAAACCCGTACATGTATTTAGTATCTGGTAGGTCTTGAAGTCGTGGTGGCCTAGTGGTTTGACCGGTGGAATATTATTTCGATGTCCGCAGGTTCGAGCCCCGGCATGTACCAACGAATTTTTCGGAATTCGCGTACATTTACTAATTTAAATTTGTAACACTATCGGCTGACGGTGAAGGAAAACATCGTGAGGAAACCTGAACCTGAGAAGTGTTCTTGTAGTACTACTGTATGTGGGAAAAATATAGAACTGTGGATTTCTCAGAGTTTGAAATCGCCAATACGTCGTAGGCTGGCGTGGTGATTACGCCCATACCTTCCTTCGGGAAGAGGCTTATGGCCCTGCAGTGGGTCTCTTACAGGCTGAATTTATTTTTATTAATTTATAAGTCTTGAATATGTTTTGGTTCTATCGAAACGGTTAATATGACGTATGTTTTAATCGAAAAAAGCGCCATATTTTTACGAAGTTCCATTTTTTTTTTTTTTTCGAACTGACTAAGCTATTGACCCGGCAGGGTCTTCACGGCTTCACCGGACTATTAAGGTTAGCGCTTAAGGCACGCAACCGATTTGGGTTTTAGGTAACATACACAAGGGTGCACGCACACCTCGGCTTGGGCTGTTACCTGGAAAAAGACGCGTCTGTCCTAGCTAACTATTCTAAGCTATTCATACATATATACATTTGTGAACCATACAATCGAAATTGCATGATTCACAAATGAATACGTGTATATCGGATTGAAACGAACTAAAACTATTCGATTCAGTTCGATGAGGGAAAAAAAAAACAAAACCCTCCCACCATGTGTATATATGTGCACGTGTGTGAGAGAGATGATCTCATATGTGTGTTCAAGTGATGTAGGTGAGTCACTGTATCGCGATAATAATATCACGAGGGCTCCGCGCGGGGACGACCTAGGCTCGAGATATTACTGAGAACCGCGATGTGTGCGGGAGCTAAAAAGGATCGATTACAAAAGCGCGGGCGCAACACGCATTTAATAAGATCGAATTTAAATTTACTTAACGGCGACGGCGCCGATATCTAAAAATAGACATAACAAAAATTATTATTATTTAACGGTTGTTTTAGGGGAAGATAGACGTAAATACGCGATTTACTCTATCTTATATGAGTTATTTATTTTTGAACAGCTGCGCGCGCGAGCCGTTGTAATGTAGCCGCGATGGCTGGAAACCTATGGATTGCCGTAACGGCACCTAGTAGAGGATTTCGGGCGGTCTCTTCGTACGCCGAGATCTCCGAGATCTCGTGGAAGATGAGTAGTTGAGCTGTGTAGTCAATACTCGATAGGGAGAAGGAATAGGCGGGGTGATCCTGTGCAGGATTAGCCGCCGGCGGTCTGGGAATGGGCTGGGACGCGGGCTTAGGAGCCCACGGAGCCTGAGGGGCCCGGTAGGGGCGGGGGGGCGCGCTAGTCGCGGGTGCGGACGCTGCCGGTGCACGAGACGTGCTCGGCAGGCTCGGAAAGGCCTCTCGGGACATGAGAGGCGGGGGTCGGGGGCGGGCGGGAGCGGCGGCCGCCTTAGACGGCGACGCCTGCCTGGGGTAGCGAGGGCGCTTTGTGCGCGGGGCGCGGGGACATCCGCGATAATTCGCGGTATGGCCCACGCCGCGGCACAGAACACAGCTCGGAGGGTCGGAGGCGTCTTTCGTGCGAGAACACTCCCTAGTGGAGTGGTCGCCGAGGCACTTAACGCACCTGGGTTTCAGGCGACAGTTTCGTGCGGAGTGTCCGTACACCTGGCAGTTGTGACACTGCGAGGGCACAGACGTTTTGCGCGGCGGCTCGACTATGACGCCGGAGAGGCCGCAAAGGGATGTAAGATTAAAAATCGCTTTCCCCTGAGGGGTGCGATCGAGGACAACGAGAACCATATCATATGGAGCCCTGGTGCGCGGAGAGCGCATACGATGAACCTCGCGAACAGGAATCTTCTGTTCCTTGAGGTCGTCTGAAATGTCGTCAGTCGGGAGTTCTGAGGGGACTCTACGGATCACAACCCGTAGTTTACGCTCCTCTTCGAGAGAGTGCGTGAAATAGCCCCACTGGTTGTCCCGAAGGAAACGAGTGAGGTTGCGATGGGCGGTGGACGTGGCTACCTTCACCTGAATACCTACAGCGGTATTCACGGCGGAGGTGTAAGGGATACCTGCCGTTTCCAGCAGGCTAGAAATCTCAACCCAAGACGCTTTGTCTTGGATCGTAACGGGGGGCGGTGGGCGGGGCTTCTTGCCCGAAACTGCGGAACCCGCAGCCACGGGCGAGTCGGGTCTAGAGGGCGCTGGTGTCGCCTTTGGCACTTTCGCGCCATCGACGTTTGCGATCTTTTTAGAGGGCAATTTGTCCTCCGGATCGGAAGAGGAGTTCGAGCGCTTCTTGCGCGGTTTGCGGTGCGTGACGGTGGTGAAGCCATCGTCCGCAGCAGGGGCTTGCTCAGCCTGAGGGGCTTGCTCGGCAGGGGGATCCTGCTGAGCAGGAGGGTCTTGCTCCATGTCGGAGCCGGAGTCGGAGTCGGAGTCATCGCTATCGCGATCGGCTGGGATTGGGAAGTTGTTGGAAGCCTCGATCTTGGCATAGATCGAGGGAGCGGGCTTCGAGGAATGAGGGAGCTCGGTGCGACGCTTTGCAGCGTACGCATCGTAATCGTCTACGAGACGAGGACAGATAGCGGCTATGAAGCCGCGGAGGCTAATGAGCTCAGTCTCTAAGAGACTGATCTCTTGTTCAGCGGCCATACCGGGGCCTGAGGAGGGGAGTGGGGCGGGGGAAGACATGTGAAACCTCCCTGCCAGAGGGGCAGGGGGGCGCGCCTTAATGAATTTAACGGACTATCCCGAGTCCGGATCAAAGGGAGCTGTTTAAAACTAAACAAAGTAGGAAAACAACGCAAATAAGTACCTGAGCGAGACAGGTGAAAAATAACATAAGACTACTTAAATAAACAAACAATAAAAAGTAAATAAATTTAAAAATAAATCACTGAAGAATTAAAGAAATACGTAAATAAATAGATAAATAAATGAGTAAATAAATAAATATACCAAGAAATAGATAAAGCAATAAATAAATACAAAGGAAAGGTCTCACTCAGTTCCAGGAAAAAGAACGCAGGTGCACCGCAGGTGTGCCGGATCGAAACAACACAATAACTGACGTCACTAAATCACGAGTATTAAAATCGAACTTAGCGCGCGCAGCAAAACGGACAACCGCTCGAGTCGACGATGCGATCGGAACTCCCCTACGAAGTTCCATCGTTCAAGCTAAATATAGGGCACCCACTGCATTTTCGGATGAAGCGATTTTGAAAAAACTACTTTTTACAATAGTTTTATATCAACGTACTGTTACCGCTGCACCTCCGGTGCCGCTGCATCACATTCAAGAGACGAGACTACAACACGACCGGAACATTGATATTAGCGCTACCATATTATAAATATACATCGACACTAGCGCCAACATATTAAAGATACACATTGATACTAGCGCCACCATATTAGAGAGACACATTAACACTAGCGCCGCCATATTAAAGATACATAAATAAGAATTATTAATATTATATAGATTTTAATAGGACTTAAATAAGAATGGATATCATTATATAGAATTGAATCATTAGTTTGATCATTATTAATAATAGTATATTCATTGACTTCATAGTTCGGCCATGAAAGGCTATATGTCGTTGATCTACATGTCGACACAGATTAGTCAACACATTTGAGATACATAAATAAGGATAATTATATAAAATTGTTCTATAGCTTAAATAACATTAATTTGTTCATACTTTATTATTTATGAGTTACTTAAACTATTTTGCGGAATTATGTATAAATAGTAATGGCTTTGACTTATATAGATGGGCCTTTAAAAGGCAAGATGTCTGTGATATCTACGCACTCCTATATGGAAGTTATTGTAAGGCGAAGCTCTGGCCAAATAAATAGTGACAGTATACGAAGTATTTATTGCCATTCCTGACTGCATCGACACTATACGTGATTAGTGTAATAGTACAGACGAAAACGGGACTACTCTAGGTGACAATAGATGGTCACTCTTCTGTTGGAGTGTATCTAAGCGACATTTGCTCCTCGAACATACCATAAGCAGTAAACCAATGATATAATAAGTAAAAAGGAGTCGAAACATTACAAGCGATTCGATAATGACACGTTATAAATTGGCTAGTTAACAAACCTGACCTCAGTATCGTATCAGCGATAGAGGAAGCATGTAGTCCTGTTTACTTGATTAAATACCCCAAAACTACAGAAAATGTCATCCTATTTACAAATCGAGTGTGTACAAATTCTAGAGAATCGGACCTAGGCTTGCCACTCTACCGAAAGGTGGCGGGATGAGAGTGCGGGAATGAAATTAACCGACAGACCACGGTTACATAATCATTATATATCGGATTTTGACGCTCCCAGTCAACGTATATACGTAGATGTTAGGAGTTGCTAGACAGTACAAGACATAGTTTTAGCATTAGTAACAAATCACTAGTATCCATTTTTTTTTTAATATCATAGAGGCAAACGAACAGGTGAGTCACCTTATGTTAAGTAATCACCACCGTCCATAGACACTTGCAACACCAGGGGAGTCATAAGTGCGTTGCCAGCCTGTGTCGGGGGAGGGGGAGAGGAAAGAAATGAGGGGAGGTGCTCTTACTGTGCAATGCACAGTGCAAGCACTTCACTTTTTGATTTTGACATAATTTTGAAAATTCTTTTACTAATAGAAAGTCACCTTTTGCTTGTGTAATATGGACTATATTTTGATATTATTAAGTTTTAGATTGTAATTGAAACGAATTCGCAAGGGATTGCTAGTCATATATAAAACTAAAGAAATGTTATTCAATAATTATGAAATATCCAACAAATACAAAAGTTCCCAAACTTTGCTAACTACTTAGATTACTTTATTTATCTGTACTTGCGAGGAATTTTTAAATGGATCTACTTATTTTTATAATCTGAATAAAGTAAGCAGATCTATTTATAATAGGTCTGAGGTCATGAATATAAAATAGATCTAAACCACTCCATTTTACCTTGGAATTTAAGAATTAAAGTAAGGTTCATTGAAATATCATTTGTTATTTAATATGGATTTAAATGTATCACATAGTCTATATGAACAAAATGGTAGAAGTGTAGTGTGCTGGCCATTTATATTGTCTCTGGCCTTTTTGAATATAAACGACATATTTGATGACAGACGGATATATATTTTTCCTCAAAATACAAGTCCATATTAAAAGTCTCGACTGCAAAGTCGGTGTTTAATTTATCACATATAATATATTACATCGAACACGAAATGACTGGAAAGATTTCGATCGGTTTTTTTTTTTAAATTTAGTAGAAACTTGGTCCTTATTTAATATGTATATAAGATTAATATTGGAACAAAGAATAAAACTTGTATGTGTTGCTCTGTAAACATAGAAAGTTTATTTATTGCATAATAAAGTACATAAAACTATGCTAAATTACATAATTATCTACATAAATACCCACCTGTAAACATAGTAACGACATTTCAGAAGTTTATCTTTTAAAATTTTACTTTCTACAATTTTTCTTTAATATTTTATCGATTACTTTGACATGACATTAAGTTTATTTTTAATACGCTAAATTTATTAGAGAGTTTGTAACTGGAAGATGATGAAACTCCATGTAATATTTAAGAAATACATTTTCTTTACATGTATATAACGACAGTTCGATTTATTACGAAGTTATTGAAAATTTAAGAAACCACGATTTAATAAGAACAACGCGTTCTGCGATTTATGTTGTTTTGAAGCGTAAAGATAAAGCAATATATTCATTCGCAAAGCAATATATAAGCAAAAAAAAAATCGAAAGCAAATATATATTGTTAATATAATAAACAATGTAGCCCTTCGACTTCTCGTAGCAATGAATTAGTACGAAAGAAAACATGTTCTTATGTAATAATGTGAAAAAGTATGAATTAGACCACTTTGACACTGCCAATATACGTAATGTTCGAACGAATTCGATGCTTTACGGTGAGGTCGGTATTACCCGGGAGTACAGTGCTCGAGACAAAATTGGGTAAGAGCGCCTCGTATTACAATCCCCTCGCCGCAATCTATTATTCAGCAATGTATACAGAGTCAAAGTGACATTGACTTAGGTGACCAAGATTATTCACACCTTCATACATCTTTGTTTGTGTGTCTCTGTCGTCGTCGGAATTAATTTTACGACATCATGTTATTAAGGTATCTTGATATTTAGAGGAGAATATAGCTTTTTATTTTGATTGACCGCAATTTCCGAAGTACATTATAAAAATCTATATAAATAAAAATCATTTACCGAATGTGTGTAAACGCATTATTTTAGCACGGCTAAACCTATTTAGTTTTTTTCTATTGTTTCTAGTCGTCAGGACAAGGTCTGTATGAAATAAATTTTGTGAAAAATGGTACGGAATATGAAAAATGTTGGTCACAAAATCTGTACATAAACAGTGAGTGAGTAAAA
Source organism: Antheraea pernyi (assembly GCA_015888305.1). Classification (NCBI taxonomy): domain Eukaryota; kingdom Metazoa; phylum Arthropoda; class Insecta; order Lepidoptera; family Saturniidae; genus Antheraea; species Antheraea pernyi. The sequence goes on from MU158705.1 coordinate 1,112,092, forward strand.
TAGTAGTGAGTCTTCAAATATATTGAAAGATTAAATCGCTCCAGTTTTTTTTCAATTACGTGGTCGTATATTGTAATGAAAAAAAATCCTCTCGTCGTCTTCGCTGTATACCAGTGCGAACAACGCATCCCGTGGCGGACATCTAGCGAAAAATAATAAAGGCTATTGAGATTTTGGATAATAGTTTCTGCACTAGTGCATTACATAATACGTTTTTGGATGTGTATGAAATGTGTGATATTATGTAAGGCATTGTTATATACTTTACATTATATACTCAGTAATTATATTTTCTGAGAATGACTTGACGTAAAACAAGACAGACAAAAAGAGATTACGATAGAAATAATTAGTGACTAACAGTCCATTTAATATAGCTATTAGTTTAACCCGAACTTAATATAGATAATAGAATATTTACTCACTAATAACCTACTTCGTATTCATACGGATGCAATGCACTAAGATTATGTTATTAGTATTAGACAAATGATACCCAACACATTTGTTGGCACTTTATAATTTACAGTTTACAGGATTTACAACCTTGTTACATAAACATATTGGTTTTTGTTGTGTGTAATTTTAAATTGTGATAACTTCTAAGATATTTATTAAACAGATATACTGAAAATGGTAATTTTGATGTATATTAAATTACCAATGTAAATAAAGTATTTATTTGGATAATGATCAAACCATATTGGTTAAAAAAAACTTCGCAGATAACTACTGTACAAGATAATAATGTCGATTATCTTTAGGAGACAGACATCCACCTTACTTCAATCGTGTTAATATAGATTTGACATATCCCTCTGAAAGAGTACTTTCTTCTGAACAAAGGGTACCTTATGTCCTTTTCCGTACTCCTAACGATGTGTATGAAAAATTTCATAATTATCGGATGAATAAATAAAACGTGTAACGTAATAAACAAACAGACACATTCGTATTTATATTATTAGTTAGAATGAGACATTTCTAAGGGAATTTTTAAGGTGTACAATTTTTTACTACAATATTTTTATGTATTTCATAAAGGTTAGCCAGCGTTAGTATTGTTACCATCTGAAAATAATTGACTTGATTTAAATACATCGCTTCATTTCTATCTTCTTCAAATATAATATACTGTATATATAGTATACAAACTTTACGGAAAAATTATGTAAATGATAATAAAAACCGCATTTAAAAATTTGTTGTGTACTTTACAAAAACTATGGGAAAACAGACACGAAAAGTTACTTTATTGTATACTATTTATTTCTGATTTATATTATACAGTTTTTTTATGTCATAGCAGGCAAACGAACAGGTTCACATCACCTGATGTTAAGTGAGCACCACCGTCCATAGACACTAACAACACTAGGGGAGTCGAGAGTGCGTTGCCAGCCTGTGTTTTGGGGTAAGTGGGGGGAGGGGGAGAGGAGAGAGGAAGGGAGGGAGGTGGGCTTCCGGCGCTCTCACTGACCGAACGAAACGCAACAATGCAAGCACTGTTACTTCATGTCGGTTATCTGTGAGAGGGTGGTACTACCCAGCGCGAGCCGACCCATTCATGCTGAAACCAATAATAGCTTCAGCGTAGCTCTACCACCTACTAATGTACAACAAACTTACGACAGTAGTTACAACAAACGTTTAGTTGTTATTTATATAATAAGATAAAATATTATGTGTATTATCTTTTACTAAAAATGTATAGCATATTAATATACAATAATTATTTTTAACAGAATATTAAAAAAATATTTACAAATAATATGTTCATTAATTGTATGACTACGTCATGTTACTAAAATTATCTCCAATATTTATCATTCCCAGTGTTTTTGAAAGTGAAGTTAGGTTGAGTATCAATCACCCGAGCCTCGGCAGCACCGAGTTTTTTAATATCATTCCATTCTAATAATACACGAGACATACAAAGCAAACAAAATAATAACCGACTGTATATCTATTATATTTTAGTTACCAATTTTTATTAGAACTTTTTACAATACGTAATATTAAATAGGTATGCGTTCCAACTGATTTGAAGTTGTTATTTCAATATGCAGCTATGCATAACCGACCTCAAAGGATCCATAGTCCAATTATTAGATAATAGATATTATAATTAGATTAGAATTAGATAATAGATAGATATTAGTATAATATTAGATTCCTCAGAAGTAAATTGGAGGAGTTGTGTGCCAGTGTATATTCCTTCCGACTGAGGCACAATAATACTGTTTTGTGGTAGGAAATGTGTGATGGTGATGTTTCCGCAGTTGGAATCTTACTATTTTATTATGAAACTAGTTGTCCGCGACATCATCTGTGTTTTTATCTTTATAAAGTATCATCGTATATGTACGGAATCCTTTTTCAAACAAGATCAGCTACCTGCCAGTGAAATTCCCGTCAATATCGGTCCAAATAATTCGGAGATTAGCCGGAATAAACCGACAGACAAAAAACATTGTTTGTATCGGTCTGTATATGCGGAGGAAGTGATACTTTTTTGGCTTATGTGTAATATATATATATATATATATATATATATTATGTTATATGTCCTGCATATATTGTCATATCCATATACTAAGGTACAAGTAGACACTTTAATTATATTCATTTATATAGAACCAACAACTAATACTAAATTAACGCTACTTTTGAGAAGATATAAACATATCACATGTGAAGTGTATTATTTAGATAACTGTATATATAGTGATATTAGTATATACATTATATACCTTTTTAAAGTGTACATACAATGTTGAAATTGTTATCCTATTCATACGAACTACATGTGAAAGGTGTTATGAATAAAAACCTTCGAACCCCTTCTTATGTATAAAAGCCATGTCTTTGTACCCTAGCTTTTAAATCACGCGGCCAGGGTTCGTCGATCATGAATTCAAGCATTATAGACGTTGCCTTTGTGTTTGATCCATGTCAACACTCTAAGGATTTAAAAGATGTATTAGCAACTTTAGGACGTGAATATTTATGAAACGTGTTTATTTCAAATGAGCACTCGAAGGACCTACCTACATTGAAATCAATTCGGGTAAAGACATATATTTTAATTACATATATTATTGTCATTTTTACAAATTATGAGTTTAATGACTCGGATAGGAAACGATTTCGTTCTTAAACTATGAAGTGCGATTTCATGTAATCACTCCTTAGCTGTCCTTTATTCTGTAATGATGAGTATTAGTTATTTTCTTTTAAATAAATCTAAATATAGTGTTACATTAATCACGTAAAATTCGATGCAGTCAGGAAACACTTCGTAAATACTGTCACTATTTATTTAGGCAGAGCTTCGCCTTACAATACTTTGTATATAATAGTGCGTAGATATCACCGACATCTTGCCTTTTAAAGGCCGATCTATGTAAGTCAAAGCGATTACTGTTTACACATAATTCCGCAAAATAATTTAAGTAACACAAAAATAATAAAGTATGAACAAATTAATGTTATTTAAGCTATAGAACAATTTTATATAATTAGCCTTATTTATGTATATCTGATGTGTTTACTAATCTGTTTCGACATATTGATCAGCATCATCTTGCATTTCATAAGCCGAACTATGAAGTCAAAGAATATACTATTTATTCATAATTCTGCAAAATAATTGAAGTAAATATAATAACGATCAAACTAATGATTCAATTCTATATAATAATATCAATTCTTATTTACGTCTTATTGTAATCTATATAATAATCATAATTCTTATTTATGTATCTTTAATATGGTGGCGCTAGTGTCAATGTGTCTCTTCTAATGTGGTGGCGCTAGTATCAATGTGTATCTCTCATACGTTGGAGCTAGTGTCAATGTATATCTCTAATATCAATGTTCCGGTCGTGTTGTAGTCTCGTCTCTTGAATGTGATGCAGTTGCACTGGAGATACCCACCTCCATAACAATAGCGATACTATTTATATTGTTACAAATTCGTCTCGATAAATATTAAAATTATGTCGATGATGATGACGTCGATCTGGCCATTAGATCCTTTGAAAAAAAATTAGATATATCATTATACCATATTACATTACAAAATCATACATAACATGGGATAAGTAATTCTTTCGTTTCCTATGTTTATCGAATCCTGTACTAACGGTAGTATATATGGCCTAAAGATCAAGTTTAACTTGTACCGCCATCATGAAATTTAGCATACAAGTCATGGATGGGTACAGAGAAGAACATAGGCTCACCTATCATCCAAAACAAAACATACTGCTTCCATTGGATAGATTAGATCCACTTTGACGCGAGTGATACTGTAAGAGAAATCTAGTTTTATAATAAAACTGAACATTTTTCGTACATGTGTTCGTATTGGGCATAATATATATCGTTGGTGTCAGTTCCCTCTCAGTATATTGGATCTTTTTGTAAAACATATCGAAGTTCTTATATATAACATGAGTTCATCATATATCCGAGTACCTCACACATCGATTTTCACACTGACACCAGTTATTATATCTCTATTTATATTCTATAGTCTATTAACAATTTCACGCGGCTTCACACACGTTATTTATGTAGCAATTATTTTCTACTTTTTATTATATAGTACAAACTGACGGATTTTCATACCGTTTCTCACAACCTTAGGGTTTATATTTTCAAAAATCCTACTTTGCTGTTCACCTACAGTATAAAAGCAACCAATACGTAAATTTTCATGGTTCTAGCCCCAGTAGTTTACGCTGTACATTGATATGTCGGTAAGTTATTTTTTTTACATAGGTATATATAAATTACCCATAAACAAAATCATATGATGTGACAAGAAATCAATAAATGAGAGCTTGATAAACTGACATTAGTTTTAAAAGCAATCAGATAAACACCCGCTCTACTAATGTCTTTAAATGTAATACGCAGTCCATTGTCGACAGGCGTTGGAAATGGAATTAATTTTACTTATTCACTCGTAGGTACGAACTTTCTTTTTACAGCGATAAAAATTTGAATGATAGTTCAATGGTTCCTACTTCGATGTTACTGCTTATGATGAGAATTCTATTTTAGTCCTTGTCAAGTGCGAGATATGAAAATTATAAATAACGTTGAACCTGTGATCTGTGTAGATTTTTCAAATGCCTTAACTGTTTAATAATGCAGGCGGAATAACATTTCCCATCTGAAAATACTGTCGCTCGACATCGATCGATCGTTAATCGATCCCAGAGCGATTAGACACAACTTATTTTTAAATTTATAAAATCTTACGTTCTGAGTAGTGTTTCAAGTACTTATAACGCTCGCGCACTCAAACAGTTGAGTCTATAACAAATATACAGGTACCGGGTGAGAAAGATGACTAAAAATTAGAGCTACTTAAATTAAATGACTGATTTTTATATGTATTTTGTAAAATATCACTCTAAAATTGTGTCCAGTATCGCCAGACACTTTCCGCTGACCACGACTTCTACCAGACGCTCTAAAGTGCAGAGATAAATAAATGAACCTCACTTCACTTATAAGTCCGAGTCCTCGTTGTTGGCCGCTCTGAATATATTTTTAAGTTCGGTCTTGCGCATAGTACAGTCAAGAGGTTAATACATAACAAATTCAGAATATTATTATAGAAATTTATCATTTACGTTTATTAATCTTTAATTTGTCTCGATATTATACGTACAGTTTATCAGGTTTTAATGAGTTATGATTCAAGTAGATCTTTGCCTGTTACATTAAATAATAAAAGTGTATCAGTATAACGACCATTTTGCTACTTTAAGAAGATTTTGTGTATGTTAAATGAAACTTTGATTCCAACTGTGTCGTTTTATAAACGGTTTGAGAGCTGAGTTACGAAAATCTGTTTATATGATTTGAGCAGACATACACACACATATAAGACAGAATATTTGCAAAGAATTAGAAATAAAAACTAACAAACAATAAAAATTAAATCATTACTGGGGTAATTAAATAACAGTAAAAATTACATATTAAATAAAAATAAAAGTAAAGAAATGGACGAACTAAATGATAAACTAATAGATAAAGCTAAAATATTAACAGTTCGCCACATCATGTATTTGTCAGTTATAATTAAATCCAAATAACATTTCATCACCTGGTTGGTTTGTGCGTTTTGAGTTATCGCGTACTTTAATTGGATGATCCCCTTATGCAGTATTTATTTTTATCTGTGGCATATCTAGTAGCATATATTGTGCAGATATTATGTGTGTTACAATACCGTTATTGTGAATAAAATAGATTCAAAAGAAAGAAATAATTTGAAATTAAAATAAAATAAACGACGCCTTTCATAGACACATCATTTTTCGAAGTGGATGGGTCTTCTAATAATGATAAATATACAATAAAAAGAAAACAACGAAAATAGCAATAACGCGAAATTAACAACAACAAAACTATTCTGAATGCGACTGTACTGCAACTAGTAATGACAGGACACATGTCAACGTGGGTGAAATAGGGGGTGAGGTACGCGCGCGGGCGAGCTTGCTCCCATTTTACCTCACTACGTCCCTCTGATACCTAAATGTGTGTTCTACGCATCTACTTCAGAGCGGTTAAAACGTTTGACACGGACATATATTTAAACGCTTGATTTATAAATATAGTATTCAAATATATCAAATACAAATTAAAATATATTAATTTAGATATATTTAAAAATAAATTGTGTTTGTAATCGCTCTGGAGTCTTAATCTATTGGTAATAACGAAAAATTATAAATCGAAAAATACAAAACAGCCTTCATATACGATGTTGTAGAACAACACAACAGTTTTTACGAATAAATAGTCCTTACTATGATATTATAAATGCGAATGTGAACTTGTTTCTTTGTCAAACTTTCATGCTTTAACATAGTAATAGAGTACCTATGATGCAGACAGAAGTACTATTTTTGAAGCACATGTTAAATCTACGCCAACGAGAGCGAAACCGCAAACAAAAGCTAGTTTATAATAAAACGAGATTACTTCCGCAATAAGGTACCCTTTCAGAGACGAATTTACGCATAGTATGAAGTTAATAAAGAACGAGCCTGAGAATACCAACAGCGGAACTTTGGTCTGGCGCCTGTCATTACGGACAAGTCGAAATTGAGCTGAACTAATTTAGACATCTGACAGTCTTGAGTTACATAATCAGTTTACCGACTAAAACAAGAAATTATTTTCGCAAGAAAAGTCACTTCCAATAACGTTTAAGAATGTTATTAATTATATATCACATATGTAACCCGTGAAAACCTCTAGGAAAGAGGTCTGCATCTACCGATTTTACCTTTTTTTTTTCGAACTGACTACGCCTTTGACCTAGCATGGTCTTATCAGCTTCACCGGACTACAACCGATTTTAGCAAAATGTAGTTTTATATACAGAATAGAAAAACCGAACAGCGCATGGAGAAAAATTGCATTGAATATTAAATATAGTCAATTTTATATCAAAGAAACACCCTTTTATCTTTTAAAATAAAAACTAACTATATTCACAGGTTTGTTAAAAAGCTCAACCAAGCGTAGAAATATTCAAACTAAAAATGGATAACAAATATACACTATGCTATTGTAACAACCGAGAGAAGAGGTTAAGTGCAACGATAAAATCTCTGGAATAAACAATGTGACATAATTAAAGAAGACCATGAGATTTTCATATTCGTACATACCGACTGTAACTAACATCGCGAAACATATAATGTTTACTTGGGTAAGTAAAGCACATTTATAATTTTCTTACAAGTCCACGACGAGTGTACTCTAAAAGATAAAATGTTTCTGATTTTTTATAAAGTGATTTTATATACTAGCTTTACTTCCGTACGTGTTTGTTATTTTTTATTGCAGTAGATAGTCGAGTTAAAGCAAAATGAATATAGTGTAAATATTCTCTGTGTTCAAATAATCACACAAACCAATTTTCATGATGACGCTATACGAATTGATACCCCGAGGTGCCATCTAGTGCTGACTCATAATAAAATCGAGCAAAAACCAATTTATGATAAAACAGATATGCCAACTTTCATGGTGACAGGCCAAACTATGTTAGAGTTTATGGGTCTAAGGGTTTATGGGTATAACATTAGCTAATGACAGCAACTTCATCTGCGTTGTTTTATTATCTTAACAATATTGTAAATATGTACAGAGAAAAAAAAAAAAAAATTGAAGGAAAAAATATTATTTGATTACAATTTATTTTACCTCACCTGCGCATGCGTACCAAACCGTTTGTCCCATTTTACACATGGCTGAACACATAATGCTTATCAAAACTGTAGGTTCGTAAAATTTTAACAAATTTCTCTTAAATGAAGATGTCATGATAAGACATTTTTTTAAATAAAGACCACTTTTTTAATAAGTTTTACTAAAAAAATGATCGATATCTATCAAGTAGTTCTTGCGTGATGCATACGAACATTGGTCATACACTTTTGTGGTGCTAACCTCTTCAAAACACTTACAAGCAAAAACTTAGCCTATCTATAATTAAATATCTCATACACGACACATGGTACTAATACACACAAACTCTAGGGAAACTAAGTTTGTTTCCTAATAAGTTATATATGTAGGTGGTAGAGCCACGTTGGAGCTATTACTGGTTTCAGCATGAATGGGTCGGAAAGTCCGGGGAAGTACCACCCTCTCATAGAAAAAACCGACGTGAAGTAACAGTGCTTGCATAGATGCGTTTCGTTTGGTCAGTGAGAGCGCCGGATAACCCACCTCCCCTCTCCCTCGGCCCTTCCCCATTCCCCCCTCCCCCAAACACAGGATGGCAACACACTTTCGACTCCCCTGGTGTTGTTAGTGTCTATGGACGATGGTGATCACTTAACATCAGCTGAACAACCTGTTCATTTGCCTGCTATGACATAAAAAAATAAAAAATAATAATACTAACCATTATGTAAATATTGTACCTAAATATTACGAAGCGTTATAGCTAAAAAAATACAGCTCTATATACATATAATATAACAAATACAAATCTAATAAGTGTTATGTACACAGAAACATACGTAACCAAACGTTGATCGAGAACAAATTTCAGCAAATATAACAAACGATTCAATCAATAACCTTTCAGTACGTGCCGTGATCAACCGTGAACATTAATAACAGATGGTTTAAATCGGAGTTGCCTAACCTGGGATCCGCGAACCTATTCTAAGGGGTCCGCGGATAATATAAAAAATTTAAAAGCATACATAGAGCCTTCACCTAGCACTAGATAGAACGGAAAATATGATTTTTAATAAAACGAAACACTTTATTGTTTGTACCTATTCGTTACTATTTCAGTAGAACAAGACGGTTTGTTAAGAGGATACATGACAATCGTTTAAAATATCAGGGATTTATGGCGATCGTCGAATCTCTCAAGGATCCTCGGCATAGAAATGTAACTAACACAAGGGTGTCAAAATTGTCGAACGGCAGCTTGGGTTGTCACTTTGTAAGCAAAATCCGCAAATACATTTCTGCAATATATATTCGTATCTTCATACATACTGTATATATGTGTACATGTATATAGCGTTAAATAGTTGTAGCTAAGTCGCAACTAGTCAAAATAGAGATAAGGTCCTTTAGAAAAACTATATAGTCATTGTATATGTATGCAGATGCGAGGTGTAGTTCTTAGTAGGTGATCTGTTAGCTAATGAATTATGAAACTAAAAAGATTGTCATGCATACTATTTAACAACCTCCAAAATGTGCTTCTATATATTCGTGAAATTTTATATGTAATATATTTGTAAATGTACTTAACAAAAAGTAAAGAAATAAATCTGCAACTCATTAGTGAACTGTCTGCTAGTGACAGAAGCTATATAGATTTAGAATTAATGACGACACCAAATTAAAAGTTTGTCGGCGGTTCCCCACAAAGCCGCAGTGAAGGCCGATGTGGCGCGCCAAACACTGGAAAATCTTCTATCGAGTATGCTGTATTGATTGCCTCTGGGAACAATGCTCGCTTTGAAGTATCATAAAGTAAATTTAATTTTATTAGAAGTATAATATTTGAAAAAGTTATTATTTCAAAGAGGTTATAAATGTTGCGCACAAAATAAAATTCTATATATAACAATATCACTAATGTTATTAACCATCACACAGTCCTATTTATATCGTGAAGTTAATTTAGTAGTATCAAACAGCCTAATTAATGGTGTGAATAGTCTTAGATGAGATAAGGGTAAGAGGATCCTGAGATGATAGTGTCGATGGTAACTGTATCGCCCTTATTTATGTAAAGGTATACATAACATTACAGATAATTACGATATTTAGTAATTTTATTGAGAGCTTAATTCATTTGTTTTACCATAAAGATTCATAATTATCCTGAATCTAAATGTAACATTAAGTAATTTAATGCAATTCGTATTTATTAATATAATAATATAACTACTACTACTAACGTATTTATATTGATTGTACACAATGTTGTTTCCGTTTTCGTTAAATCTCGAGAAAAGTACGTAACAAATCGACGAAGATTTAAGTACTATTAACGACATATGCACGCATTTTTTGTTACCTCAATATAACAACAAAATATACTTAAATTTAAGTGACAATTAGAATTCTGTTATTGTTCTAAATCCAATTGTAACCGCCTTAATTTAATTGAAGAACAATATCAAATTAATATTTTTACGATCAAACGCTGCGCTACGATTAAGTTTCGTTGGTGGTGATAAAATTTAATTAAACTTTAAAACGTGGAGAGCACGTAAAGACCTGTTAAAATACAACAGAAAACCCATCTGTTTGAGTTTATAACTCCGTATACTCAATTTCGCAACAAATATCAACATTTACGAAAACTTTGAAAAACAATTTTAAAGTTTACAAGAGTATTTGAAAAACTCAATATCTAAACTTTATATAAATATATAGAAACTTTATCTTTTAGTACATTTTACATGCCTTTATTGGATATGGGATATTTATAAATATACTAGTTGATCCGTGCAACTTCGTCTGCGTGAAATCGGTTACCTACTGGTTCCAGTTGTATTTGCAAATTCGAAAAATCTTAAAAAACCTAGAACCCCATTACAGTGGCTCCCATCGTTTCCAATTGTGAAACCAAATAATTCAGGAACTCACTCAAACACCTACCTAGTTGGTTTAGTGAAATGATTTAGACATATGTGGAATAAACTTCGATGAGGCGGACATAGTGCCATCTGTCATTCTGTAACATCCGACAGTTGAATAACTTGGATATTGTTCATAGAAAAATACTAAGATTGGGAATAAAAAATGGGAGGGTGAGGTTAGGAACGCGAAAATTTGGGATTGTAGGTTTTTTTTTTATGGCGAATAAAATATATATAAAAAATAAATATATATATATAATAAATATATATATATATATATATTTTAT
>MU158705.1:1126413-1138051 GCA_015888305.1 Antheraea pernyi
TATATATATACATATATAAATTGTCAAAATATTGAAAAAAAAATCGGGATACAGACGCCCTAATCACCTAGAGGTATAAAATATATTTTACGACCTATTCTCATACCTACCAAATATACCTTTCATAAAAATCGGTCCAACCGTTTCGGAGGAGTTCAAACACTAACACCGTAACACGAGATTTTTATATATTAGATAATGAAAATACAGTTTCTTTGCGGCTCAATAACGTCAAAACTACTGAACGTATCGGCATATGGTTATGACAATTCGATGCGGAATATTTCATAGAGGGTTCTGGGCTAGTTATTTTTCTATTTGGATTTCATTGATCCTTTGGTTTTTTTTTATTTATTTATGCCACAGTGAAGTGGGTGGGATCAGCTAGTATATATATGATATATTAAAACTTTGTACACAGTGACTGTGTAACATGTGTACATTTTTCGCCGTACGAGAAGGAAACCGATTAATGAATACTTAAGCAGACTAACAAAAAATGTAATCTGGCTGATGGATCACGAAAACATTAAACCTTATACCTTTAACCTTTCTGTAGATCTTAGAATCGTGGTCTAAACTATGATGAATTCCGAAATAACCCGTGTTACTTATGTAACTCGATAATTTTGTTATAAATATATTTTGGGGAAATAAATCGGTGTACAAGCTTATCAAATAACTTTTTCTCGACGAAATAACTTTTTTTAGAAGGTGGTAGAGCCACGCTGTAGCTATTACTAGTTTCAGCATGAATGGGTCGGCTCGCCCGGGGTAGTACCACCCTCTCACAGAACACCGATGTGAAGTAACAGTGCTTGCATTGTTGCGTTTCGTTCGGTCAGTGATAGCACCGGAGGCTCACCTCCCTCCCCCATATAAAAAAAAACATCTATTGAGAATTAGTAAAAGTATTATCCTTACTAATATTATATTGCGAATATGAGTTTGTTTATTACGCAATCACGTCTAAGTTACTCAATGGATCATGATAAAAAAAATTATAGACGTAATCAAGGGCACGGAAAATTATGGTACCTATGGTACCTTTTATCCAGAATAATGTACTGTTACTCAGGAATACGTAAAAGCTAATTATTACTATTTTTATGGTCCATCAATTTGGGAATCACATACACTTCTCGTGTACAGATTCCATTCGAGTTAAATCCAGTATACAAACGGACAAAAAGGTATCAAATAATGACACTCGATGCTGATGGCCTATAAACTTACTGTAGAAAACACAAAAAATAGGATGATTCGTAAAGACAAATAGAAGTGAAACTTTTGTATTACATGGAAACATTTTAACGCGGTCACGCGGTGTTCCCTGGCAGTCATCCATCAAAGTACTAACCGCGCTCTACGTTGCTTAACATCGATGATCAGGCGAGAAAAAAAATACATGTACTGATAGCACAGATGTATTAATATAGATAGAACATTAAATTACGGTACTGAATATGATTAGTAATGGAGAACGATATATAATTTCCTTATATTCTGTGATTTTATGTCAACGTAAGCATCTGGGAATGTTGGGTGATGTGCATTCGACCCTGACGTGCCGCTGTCTCTGTGCGTGTACGTATTTTACAACGTAACATTTTAAGAGTGTTTTCCCACAAACGAACCTGTTCCTCAACTGCTCCCTGACGTGAACTGATTGTCTGTTGTTCCTGATAAATGAAAATTAATGTGTCTAACTTAAATTTAAAATAGATGTAACTAAAACATAGTTGCACATAAATGGAATAATTGATTGTTCCACATAATAGTAGCTAATTAACTATTTTCAATTAAAAAGAAAAGAAATTATCTTTTACATAAAATGTAATAACAAAATATACATTTTATGTAAAAGATTTTTCTCGAGATTTTATAATAATAGCAAGAGCGCACACAAAAGAATTACCGGAAAAGCGAAACCCTTTAACTTGAGCCTCACTTCAGCATAAAATAGGATTACCTTTTCTAAATGCTTTACAATTTGCTCCAAGTCGAAAACTTTTTTCTTTAAAACCTCCATTTTAGATGGTTTCCTTGGGGACTGCATTGAATTTTTCATTTGAAACATAACGACTTCTTGTAAACTTTCAGCTTTTGTTATTTTTTGCCTCAACTTTTTCCATTCCTCCTCCTTAACATTAAGCTGGTCAGTTAAAGCTTTCACTTTATTTTTAAGAGGTTCCATTTGAGATGTAATACTTATCGATGTGGCTTCGTAAACCCTTTTCTTTTGTTCGTACTGCTGTTGTACCGTTTGAAATTCTTCTTTAATCGGTTTAACGCATTCAGTAAGCGGTTGAATGTCTTGTCGAACTTGAGAAAGTTTTTGTGCTGTCTGAGCTACAATCTACAAAGGTATTATAAATTTATTTTATAAATATTTTAATATCTACTCGTCTGATTTTTATCCGAGTCAAAATGTATGCATTGTATTCATACTAACATACTCAATTTCTCTATAATAGACAAGTACTTATATATACAATCGGCCCCTATAATTTGAAAACAATAGTTTTTTTTATCACTACAAAGACTACTTTAGCCGAATATTAAAAAGTTATAAATATTAATTACAGTTCTATCTCCATAAGTTTAAATATAACGTATAAATAAATTATTATGACATAACAGCGGCGACCGGCGATGGATAGTTTGTCTCTCGATGGTTGTCATTGTTTTTAGATTGTACTATACTTACCATCAGGCATAGTGCCGTCACTTTGTCGTGCTACAATAATAATTTAAAAAAACGAATGTAATTCTAGAAATAACTTCGTGTTCAGAATAAATTCTGTGATTTCCCGTACCTTATTAAAGGTTTTAGTATAAGGAAAAATGAGGATATAATAAATAGAGACAAATAAAGACACCATGATTAGATTTAATCGGTATGTACGTCGCCCGGTGACGAAAAACTGAGAAAAATCCTAGATGCTTTGGTAATTGTAAAACATTTAACAGCGAAATAAGTAGCACTACATTTTTATTTTTTATTTTGTCGTGATATTCCAATATCAAAATTATATAAACCTGTGATAAATCATGTAACGACTTCTTCGCCAGATCCAAAGATTTATCCTGATCTCTTTCCAATAAATCTTCGTCCTCCACTTTCATTTTTTTATGATTGACTAAAGCCATTTCGACTGTTGGGTCCGCAGTACCAATAATTTGTATAGTTCTTGCTAAAACTCCCGCTTCGACCTATAAAAATTGAAACCGTTATTGGTTTCGTTAAATTGAATTTGGACCGACGGGTTTCTAATAATAACTTACTTTAAATATTGATAGGGTGGCCCTTTGCCTTTTGTATAGGGTACTTTTGGTACGCAAATTGTTTACGTATTTTTTCAACTCCTCACCCCTTAGGACCGTGTCTCCGATTAGTTCCTTAACCTGAGAAGATAACATTCGTCGGTATAACATTTTATCCTAATAATTTAGCAAGAACGTAGCATTTCATTATATGACTTAAAACTAAACAAATATGCAGTTGGCTTATTTCGTACTGTTATATCCCCCGCCTGTATAAGCTGTTGATGATTAGGTGCCTGGTCAGCACTTTTAGATCTAGACCGATCTTACGTGTTTAACTTAAAGTTTTTCATAGTTAGTTCGGGCCGGACCACGAAGTCGTAATCACTTGCTAAGTCTCTATTTTACTATTATTTTCAGTGTGTATTAAAAATGCTTTTTTAAAAAAGATCAGCGTTTTTCTCATTATAACAGTACGTTACGCTATAATCGATAGTCACTGACATTAAAAGAACATCTAGTGATTTAGGAAAGTAACTGGATCGTAAAATTATCATTTACAGTCGATTCGTTCATTTATTTCGTAAAAGATAAGAGCAGATAGAGAGAAAGAGAAGCGCTTTTTATAACAAACAGAGAATACTCCATCGTAATTTATACTTGTTAGTTTCGAGTTTCAAACGCGGCTCGTAGCCTCAGTTGTTCAGTTAGGCTTCAGGTTTAATTTCTTTGGCGTATACAATTCGAGCGTACGTTCGCCTATGTTGTTATTGGAGTTTTCTGCATCGCTTTGTTATTTATATATTGCGCGTTTTCGCAAACTTTATTCATTTTTATAAATTCGTCTAGTTTGAGCAGAAAAACGCATTCAAAGTGTTCGAATCACGCTATACAACGATACACTAGTTATTTATTAATGAGTGTTATGGTTTACTTCTTTTAATAAAATGATTTAATTTTTATTTATAATTTATTAATATTAACATTAGTCCTTAGATAACCTTGCACAATCGAAAGTGACTGACAAAAAATTAAATTGAACTATTTTTTGTACATTTATTTAGACCTGAAATTAATCTTACATTCCGATATACTTTTATATAATTATTAGTGTACATAAGCAGCACCAGTGAAGCTCATAATGTCACATTCAATCAATTGTGTATATAATCAGTGTAGACACGGTTAGACACACTCCTTTTTTGTCTTATTGTCTCAGCTGGAAGCGTGTGTAAATATGTCATTATTAATTATTGTTATTCAGTATGATCATTAAATGCTTTAATTTAGTTGTTTAATTTAATCAAACGTTATATTTATGAACTACTTCTCTAAATGAATTTGAACTATACTAAATCACATATTCCTCTGTACGTAAATAAAAACTGGTACAAATGTTGTCTTCTCTTATTAAGTATTAGCAAACTAAAACAGCGATAATTGCAACATTATAAATATTCTAAAAAAATGCCGAATGCCGACATAATAAACGTGATATTTCAAGAATTCTTATTTTCAGCTGTCATTATGGATGCTACAATTAAGGGCAATCGGCAATTGTTTCTAGACGCGCTCCGATGCATTCCTCGTCGATTATGATTGAACGAAAATATACCGTTTCCAGTGAATATAAAGTTTGTTATCGTGAAGACAAACTATCAGTTCGAGCACTATCTATTATTCAATAAATTTTTCATAAAATCCATTAAAGCAATATTAATTATACACTTTTCTCGCTCCGGAAGCACTTCTTAAAAATCATTCGAACTTCTAAGAATCATTCTGGAAAAATTGCGTTCGTACATTAAGGGTTTACAAATAGATATAAGTAAATTAGAATATCACAGTATTTTTTTTTTCTGTCTTGTGACTTGCCATGAATTGATAGTGAAATAGATTTCAGTATCAAATATTAATATTCAAAGATACAAAATAAGTTACAGATTCTATTTTCCAAACCTTCCGTATAGAGCATACAGACAGATTATATCTAAGTGAAAAAACAAACTGTTACTTCCGATAGTCGTAACGTGCCTCGAAACATTTCCGACAACAGGCTACGTATCGATTTCGATTAAATCCTAGCAGCCATTCGCGTCATTTTCATCAAACAGGGAATGCTTTCTATTTCAGTGTGATGCTCGGGAAATAAAATAGAAAATCTTTTCAAGATAAGAGAACGGATACAAAGACATGATTTTTATGGTTCCGTATATCAGAAAACAGAAAATGGAACTCTTATCCAGACTTATGACATTATTGTCCGCCAGCTCTCTTGTAAGATTAGGAATAACAATTTTAAAATAAAATAAATTCGCTTTAAATGTATTTAGTGTACGTATATGCAATAACAGAGGAAAATTTTAGCAGAAAGAATCACAGTTTTCCATTATTCTCTTTATATCGATATATTGCATTTCTATAGGAATCATTAGTTTCAAAATTTCTCACGGACGACAGGAGTGACGTACAGACTTCCCTTTCTGAGTTGACGACGCAGAGCTAAGACTTGATATCTAGATCTAGATATATGTTAAGGTGTTTTTGTAAAAACTTTATGAATATAGTTTGTTTCGTGTAAGAATAGTTGCATCACCCCTACATATCTTTATATATAAATTTCTTCTGCACGTGTGTATGTCACTGAACTCCTCCTAAACGGCTGGACCGATTTTGATGAAATTTTGTGTGCATGTGCATTCCAGTGGATCCGAGAATGGTTTAGATTACAATTGGACCCGGTAGGTGGCGCTGCGGTTGAATTTTAGATTTATTTTTATTATCAAGGTAGGACAACGTCCGCCCGGCCCACCAGCATATAATAAATATATCTAAAACCAAACTTTTAAATTTCAAACGTGTATTTTTATATTATCAACGATTCTTTAAGGTACAGTTAGCAACTTGCATGTTTAAATTTTTCTAAATATAAATTACATAGTATTATAAAACGAAGTCTACCCTACCTCGTCTGTCTGTCTGTTCGCGATAAAACTCAAAAGCCACTGAACGGATTTTCATGTAGTTTTCACCAGTAGTTTTTTATCAGGGCGGAACAACATCCTCCGGGATCGTTAGATTTCATATAAATAATAGCAACTTTCCGAAAAACGGACTTCAATAACATCATATTAGTTCCTACATTTTAAATAGTAATTTTGATTATATCACCTTGAAAAGACTTTATAACGTTACACTATAAACAAAGCTGATTGTGTTGTTAGAGAGAAATAATTTAATACAATTAAATTAAATTAAATACATTTCCGAAGCTCAACCTGTGACTGTAGATCAGCTAATGTAGCTTCATGCTCCTTCAGATTGATGGCTAGCTCGTGAACGTGGGCAGCAGTCGATTCTTTATTGCGCCTAATAACGCTAGCCTGCTGTCGAAACGGGGCTAGTTTATCCTCTTGGGGTTCTGCAGATGCCAGCTTACGTTGAACGAGCTGTTCCATTTCCCCGTTCACCACAGCTATCTAAAAGTGTAAATCAATTGATTATTTATGTATCTATTTATATTGTGATATAAAAGGATGTGGTCACTAAGCTAATTTTAAAGATAAAATTTTAAAAATTTACCTTATCTTGAACTGTTAGCAAATCGGAACGAGTTGTACGTTGTTCAGCCGCTATAGATTGCATAAAGCCTATCTCCTTTTGCAGGACCGTAACCTCTTGAGGTAACTTTTCTTTCACCAGATAACTATTCAGCTGTGCCGAGGAATAACACTTATTACATTATTTTCTAAATCTATATCAAATTACAGTGATTGATAAATAAGCATTGTAACTATATAATATTTAATCCTTTTTATAGTTAGAGTAGTACTTATATACATATACTTTAGTATCTATGTAGTTTTCATGTCGCTTTTAAAAATATATTCGTAAATAATTAAAAATCTTGTGTTCCAAAATATGCTGAAATAAAGAAAAAATTCATAATACACAATTTATAAAACAATATTGTTAAAATACATTGTCGGATCGTAAACCTTGACATTAATAGATAAAGAGGATTGCTCTTATACATTACGTAAATTGTTATTCAACCTGAATTTCCTCCTGTAAATGTTTGATCACGTCGTTAACAGTTTTAGGTGCTGCACTTTGTCCATGAATTACATTTAAATATCTTTTTAATTGGTCCGATGCCAACTTCAGCTGGGACTGTTGAGTGTCGTACTGAAATGTAAAATCACATTGTTGTGATACAAAACATAGTTCAATATTCCTCTGAATTAAATTTGAAAATTAGTGAAATTCAAATTAACTATATACAATATACATCAGCCAATACATAATACGGAAAACTAACAAAACACAATTGAAAATGTTTCGTTCACAATTATCATGAATACGTCAATAAAATTTAAACAAAAACCTACTTGGTGTTCCAACTCCTTCGCTTTTTCTTGCTCGATTCTTAATGCTTTGCTCACATTCAACATTTCCTCCTTGTTGCTTACGTCAACGAGATTCACTTGCACGTTTTCTAGTCTTTTAATCACTAAAATATGAATGAGATATTTATTGGCAAAAAAAAACAATGAATTTAGTTACTGTTTATTTTTCTATAGTAAAGTAAAAGTTCAAGTTAAACTTCACTATCGAACTCTAGAATTATTAATATTTTTAAATATTTAAAATACGAATCAATAGCTTACCCAGCTTGTCTTATTATAGTCTCTGGTTTTGTAATTTAAATTATTATGACTTCTACCGACCTTATTTTTTCTACTACTGAATATATCTTACCGATTTTTGTTTATATTATAGGAGGCAAACGAAAAGACGGGTCACCCGATGGTAAGTGATCACCACCGTCCATAGACACTAGCAACACCGAGGGAGTCACTAGAGCGTTGGCGGCCTTTTAAAAAGGTGTACGCTCGTTTCTTGAAGGTTTGCAATTCATAATTTTTTGGAAATACCGCCGTTGGGAGTCGAATCCACAAGGTCGAAGTACGAAGCAGAAACGACCTTGAAAACCTCACCGTAGAAGACCTCCACTCAACCAGGTGGTGTGGATGAAATTGTAGTTTTAAGCGGGTAGTACGATGGTTGAATGTAGCGGCAGGGATAAGTCCAAACAACTCCTCTGAACACTCATCGTGGTAAATTCTAATAATTTTGTTTAACAAGAAGTGAACGCAATTAATTGGTTTCTTATCAATAGGCGTTTTTTTTTCAAAGTCGGTATAATTAGGTTCAAAAATGTTTGTGGTTTGTGGTTTACATTACCGTTACATTTTTTGTAGCATTGTACCTACAATGAACACTTACTACTTATGATAAATAATTAGATTCCGTAGATCCTAAAATAATTTTAATTTAATGACGAAAAAAACTTAATTAATAAATTAGAATAGTATCTTGAAAATGTTCTTATAATACAAATATTTAATCGAAGATACAAAAATATATATTTTCTGAGTTTGAAATCGCCAGTTCACCGTTGTCTGGCGTAATAAATACGCTGGTATCCTTTTCTCAACAAAACTTATTTACCTTATATTCAAACAGGTTGGTTGTATTACAATTATCCTTTTTAGATCCACCTATGAATAATCAAGACCACCTTTGAATATATCAGCATTAAGTTGCATATTTACTTACCGATATCTCTCTCTACAGCCATCTCTTTGATATCGTTAATCATTTCAGAAGCATTCTCCTTCTGTAACAACCTTGTTTTTTTGTGCACCTCTTTAAATTCTCCGATTAAACTTTGGTACAGATCGAGCAAATCCTGTATACTGTTATTACGTACCACATCCGTCGGTATATCTGGTACTTTTAAATACCTATAAAATATATTTTGATTTTATGCTTTGTGTTTTGTTTTGTATTTTTTACGTAATTGGAAATACATACTAGAACACAACAATAAGCAAAAAAGAAAATATATAAGATATTTTACAAAAGAATATCCTAAGATTCCATCGCGTCAATATTTGAAATTTCTAATGTGTGTTGTGCTCTGGGCTATTGACGCAAAACAAAAAAGTTGATAGAATCACCGCATTCAAAATAAAGTATACATGTTTTCTAATGCTCGTAAGTTTAGCCATCACAAAATTATTAAAAATCAATTATCTAACACTAATCGGTGTATGCTATTATGAACCAGATATTTTCAAAGTTTAGGATCTAATCTTCTAACACTAAAACCAACAGATAATCCACATTAACCATTTTTATCTTAAAAACAAAACATTACATGCGTTGTACATGTTACGTAGATCAAAACTATATCATATAACTAATCAAAACAGTATTCCATTAAAATGGATATCTACATTGCACCCGTGTGAAGCTGAGGCGGGTGGCTAGTAGTTCATAATTTAATGATGACTGATAACTATATAAATAGAAATTGCCGAATGTATAATGTAAACGCGCATCACATCAGTACGGCTGCACCTTTTTTTGTCTATTAATTGTGTGTGTACTTGTCAATACAAGGTTTACATGAAAAAAAAATATATTTAAGAAATCGATCGATAATGTGAAAAAATTGAGTTAATTTCCATATAAAAAAGTGAGTGAGAAAAAAGAGAGTAGACATCTTTATATATAAAAATCAATCTTTGTAGAACTTCGCGGTCGTCCGAAGACTTTGGTCGACAATGACGAATTAAAGGCGATTGTGGAAGCTGATGATACACAATCTGCGGCAGAATTTACAGCAGCTTTCGACGTTAGCATCAAAACAATATTGGTCCATTTGCGTCAAATTGGCAAGGTCAAAAAGCTTGACAAATAGGTGCCCCACGAACTCAATGATCGCCAGCGCGAAGTACGCGTTGAGACGTGCCTTGCACTGCTCAGCAGACACACAAATAAAGGAATTTTGAACCGCATTGTTACCTGCGATGAAAAATGGATTCTGTTTGATAACCGCAAGCGGTCTGCAATTTGGTTGGATCCTGGTTCAGCACCTAAACAATGCTCTAAACGAAAACTTACCCCTAGAAAAGTGATGGTCACTATTTGGTGGTCTAACGCCGGTGTGATTCATCACAGCTTCTTACCAAACGTGGTGAGCATTACTGCAGATGTGTACTGTGAAAAATCGAACACAATGATAGAGAAGCTGGCACATCTCCAACCAACTGCTCCTGCACGACAACGCGCGACCTCATACTGCACAGCAGACGTTCTCTAAGTTGCAAGAACTGGGGTTGAAAGTTCTCTGTCATCCGCCCTACTCACCAGACCTTGCGCCTACAGACTACTACTTTTTCCAGAATTTGGATAATTCCTTGGCGGGAAAAAAATTCAATACCCGAGAGGCAGTACAAAATGCCTTTGAAGAATTTGTTGCCTCCCGTCCAGCTGATTTCTTTAAGAAGGGCATCAATAAACTGCCACTGCGTTGGCAAAGATGCATTGATTAATACAAATAAAAAATACATGAAAAAAAATCGTTTTAATTTTTTCATACAAAAAGGCAATTTCATAGGTAAAGACCTAATATATAAGTGTGTTTTTAATATATTAATGAAATTGTTCTCCTTAAAGAAAGAAAAGAGTTTTGGTTCTTATTGGAACCTTTGACACTACATTTCAATATTATTTTGACATACTTGACATAAGCTATACATTACCGAACAACATATCTTAAATATTTTATTATCTATCTATATCTATATCTATCTATCTATACTAATATATAAAGCTGAAGAGTTTGTTTGTTTGTTTGTTTGTTTGTTTGTTTGTTTGTTTGTTTGTTTGGTTGAACGCTATGATCTCAGGAACTACCAGTCCGATTTGAGAAAGTCTTTCGGTTTTAGATAGCTCATTTATCGAGGAAGGCTATAGGCTATATATCATCACGCTAAGACCAATAGAAGCAGAGCACCAATGAAGAATGTTTCAAAATCGGGCACTTTTTTTGCTTTTGAGCGATTACGTTATTATTATATACGTTGCCATGGTAACGTGGTAAGTAGTAGTAATAATATTCGTCCAATAGGACAGGCGAAGGAATTAATCCATACTGCCAATTCTGAAGTTATGTGGTAAGTATCAAAGCTAACATTTTCAAAGTTTTTTTTTCCTATTCAAATAGTTCATAGGCGAAAGAATTAATCCATACTGCCAATTCTGAAGTTATGTGGTAAGTATCAACGCTAACATTTTCAAAGTTTATTTTGTTTTCCTATTCAAATAGTTCATACTACTTTTATTTCCAATTTTTTATTTGTTCTATATTACGTATTATAAAAATAAAGTTTGTGTATGTACAATTAAAATAACAACTTTTTGATGAATGGATATGGCTACAAATGACCAAAAAAAACTTTTTTTATACTTTGTCTATATTTTTATATTATTATATTTTGTCTGTTTGTTTGTTTAT
>MU158705.1:1149658-1298850 GCA_015888305.1 Antheraea pernyi
TACGTTGCCATGGTAACGTGGTAAGTTTCTATCGCAAACATTTTCGAAGTTTATTTTGTTTTCCTATGCAAAAAGTTTGTACTACTTTTATTTCTATTTTTTTATTTGTTCTCTATTACGTTTTATAAAAATAAAGTTTGTGTGTGTACAATTAAAATAACAACTTTTTGATAATTTGATATGGCTACAAATGACTAAAAAAAATGTTGTTTATACTTTGTCTATATTTTTATATTACTATATTTTCTCTGTTTGTTTGTTTGTTGCGGGTAATCTCCAAAACGTCTGGATCTATTTTAACGGGAATTTTACTTTTTACTGCCAGATAGCCGAAATTATAGCGGTTGACATATTCTGTTTTATTCGTCCGCGGTTTCGTTCGCATGGATATTCCACTGCAACCGAAGGCGAATAAAAAACCTAAATTACTATTATGAGGTCTGCTATCTACCAGTAAATACCCCGTGAAAATCGGTCCAACCAATTAGGAGATAGTAGGATATTGCGGACGAAGTCTTGAGTAACAAAATAAAATAGTCTAAGTTACTTTTTATAAGGTGAGTTATCTGCCAGTGAAAGCCCCGTGAAAATCAGTCCAAGCATTACGGATATTCCACTGCGGCCGAAGGCGGATAAAAACCTAAAGTACTTTTTATGAGGTCTGCTATCTACCAGTGAATGCCTCGTGAAAATCGGTCCAACCATTTTGGAAATTGCAATGCGGACGAAGCCGCGAACAAATAAAATAGAATATGTCAACCGCTATAATTTCAGCTATCTGGCAGTAAAATTCCCGTTAAAATAGGTCCAGCTGTTTTGGAGATTACCCGGAACAAACAAACAAACGGACAGACAAAATATAGACAAAGTATTAAAAAAATTTTTTTGGTAATTTGTAGCCATATCCAATCATCAAAAATTTTTATTTTAATTGTACATACACAAACTTTATTTTTATAATAGGTAACAAATAAAAAAATGGAAATAAAAGTAGTATAAACTTTTTGAATATTAAACAAAATAAACTTTGAAAATGTTTGCGATATAAACTTACCACGTTACCATGGCAACGTATATAGTAATAACGCTAACGAAATCTCTCAAAAGGACAAAGTGCCCGATTTTGAAACATTCTTCATTGGTACTCCGCTTCTATTGGTCTTAGCGTGATGATATAGCCTTCCTCGATAAATGAGCTATCTAAAACCGAAGAATTTTCTCATATCGGACTGGTAGTTCCTGAGATTATCGCGTTCAACCAAATAAACAAACTCTTCAGCTGTATATATTAGTATAGATAAGAAAATTGGCAGAGTCATTCATTCAACGGTTCATTTGATATTCTATTTCATTGCATGGTCGTAATTTAGAAGGAAGATCTGATCTCATTTTCTTTGTTAGCACACCGGTATGAAGCCGGAGTGGACAGTTAGTGTTATATACAATTTTAAAGAAACAAGACAACCGACGTTTACGAATAAATAGTATTTGTCTCAGAAAATATAACAATACAGCAGCGAAGGAAATAAAAGTAAATGAGCATCAAAATATACGTATAACAAAATAAACTAGTGGGCGCCTAGTGGTCGATATTCGATCGAAGTTAATTGAGTTTTTTAAGTTTGTATTTTATTAGGGTTAATATCATTGTTGAATGTAGAATGAAAAAGGGTAATTGGAACGTAAGAGTAAAATAATACATACAGTCGAGCATAGCAACCTCCTTCACAACCTTTTTTGAAGTCCTTTATTGACAGATGTCTTTTTTATTTACATGTTGTGTAAAATTGAAGCAGTAGTGTGAGTAATGCATATTTTAATTAATTTAATGTACTTCTAATGCATTTTATATAAAGTAAATAGCTTTCTTTCTGCACTTCTCCTCCATATAAACTTTAACTATGCCAAATTTCACGTTCATACGTTCGCCCAATTCCGTTAAAAAGGGGTACAAAGTTTAGGCTTCACGTATTAATATATACGAGCATAGCAACTTCCTTCACAACCTTTTTTGAAGTTCTTTATTGACAGATGTCAAAATGTCTTTTTTATTTATATGTGTGTATATGTTGTGTAAAATTGAAGCAGTAGTGTGAGTAATGCATATTTTAATTAATTTAATGTACTTCTAATGCATTTTATATAAAATAAATAGCTTTCTGCACTTCTCCTCCATATAAACTTTAACTATGCCAAATTTCACGTTCATCCGTTTGCCCAATTCCGTTAAAAAGTTATTAACCGTTATTAACAAAATAAATAATAAAAAAAAAACAAAATATATATTTTTAAATTGACCTTTTTCCTATACTCTTTCACTGGTTTCTGTGAATAGTAGCAAATTTTACTTTATTGTCGCTGCTACCAAGGATGTATGTAATATTGTAGTCTGAAGATCTCACAGGAAGTGTTTCCGGGCGACTTCTCAGAACATCAATTTTATTAGATTACTCTTGACATTTGCAGGTCTTCTATATTACTTAAAATCGGGTATATTTACCCAAGTAGCGTAATAAGGGTACATCTTAGAGATACCTACTTTCCATATATCATGTACATGAGAGAACCTCAAAGTACTTTATTGCGTAATATAATTTATTATTATTTTAAACTTATATTATTAAGTAGCTGTACATGAGACTACGTTCACGTGGAATTTCATGTATAAACACAGCGATTAATAAAATCATAGGTTAATAGCTGTATTAAAACTGCACATCGACGAGTTAACCTGCCTCACCTTTGTGAACGACTCTGTTCACCGACACGCAACGTGGTATAACAGCTTCTAGTCGTTGCTTACACTGTGAATGTATAATTCTGACTCTCGGAACACGGTGTAGTATTCAAAACAACAGTTTGATGTGCTTCAGACACGCCCCACATATTTTTTTATATTCATTTAATAGAGAAGCAGTTCATCAAAACTATTAATCTTATTCCGTAGCGAGTCTCAAGTTACTATCTTACTGTTACCTAATCTCGTCTTCTAGATACTCATCCTTTTAATACCAGAAAATTTCCCTCAACGTAACAGCAATAGAATGTAGTCCGAAGATTAAAGCACAATTGCAAAATTTACGAAAAAAAAACTGTTCGTAATCCAATCATCGAAAACATCCTATATATTATACTGATGGATAAATTATTGCCATGCCAGATTTCGTTAAAATCCATTTCTAGTAATTTTTGTGTGATGACGATACAAACTAGAGAAACACATAGATGAAAATTCTTAAACCCAAGCTGTTCTGTCACTGATTTTAAAGCCACAAAGTATTTCCTAAACATAATTAATTTTTAAAACAAAAATAAATCCTTAACAAAGTTGTTCACGTCACTGGATTAACATAGTTAAAAGCGGCATAGTTGTAATGAACAAAGTATAATCGGTCAAATTAATACTCTGCAAGTACTGTGACTATTTATCCGAGCAGAGCCGCCCTACAATAACTTCGACATAGCAATGAATATCCGAATTAACGACATCTTGCCTTTTATAGGCCGAACTCTAATAATAATGCTACCTAGAGATGTATTGGAAGTCGGTGCCAACCAAACCGAAAATCATATCATCTACATAAGTACAAAGTTTAAGTTCAATCTCGCGTCTCTGTAATACAAAAATTTTGGTTGGTAACGACTTCCAGTACATCTCTAGGTAGCACACATATTCATATGTTTTATTTCATTTGGTTAATTTGATAAACTATTTATTTTCCGCTTTTTAGTGCCTTATGGGTTTTTGATTGATATTGAAGTCGGTTAATACTTTTTTTTGAAAATTTACTTTATTAATGCTCACCTACAGTGTAAAAGGAACCCGTATGCAAATTTTCAAGGCTCTAATCCCAATAATTTGTGCTGTGCATATGTTCTTAGTAGTTCAGTTATTTTTTTATACATTATATATATATTAAAACCTACGACTGAGAGTAAGTTAAATAAAATGAGTCCTACTTAGCAAGATACGCGGTGTTCTTAACTTGTTCTTTATTGCTCAGAAGCCAGTGCAATACATGGTGTACAGTTCTGGCATCTCCAGCCAGTAATTGCGCCCTGAATCGTGTCGGCTCTACGCTCGCTGGCGGTCTGTACTTGATACCTCCCAACATTTCCAGCAAGCACATCGAGATCCTTTCCGGATCGTCTTCAAGTATATCCAACTATGAAAGGTAATTAAATTCCGATTTAATATTATATGTGATAATGAAATGCATATCATTACTGGCTTTGTTCGCTTTAATATAGATTTGACCTATTCTACGAGAACAGTACATTTGTTCTGGATGAAAGGTAGGTATGTTCTGAATCCGTGACGAAATATATGCAAAATTACTTAATCTGCTGAGTAGTATAAGCACGACGGGTGTGAAAGCATAGCAAACAAACGTACTGACTTTCGCGTTTTATTAGTAAGAATTAAATGTATACATATTAAAGTGTTTTTTTAAACGATTACTTTTTATTTCATAGGAGGCAAACGAACAGGTGGGTCACCTGATGTTAAATGATCATCACCGTCCATAGACTCTAACAACACCTGGGGAGTCGCAAGTGCGTTGCCAGCCTTTGGGGGAAGGAGAAGGAGGGGGAGAGGAAGGAGGAGAGGGGGAGGGGAGGTGGTCCTCCGGCGCTCTCACTAACCGAACGAAACGCAACAATGCAAGCACTGTTACTTCACATCGGTTTTTTATGAGAGGGTGGTACTACTCCGCGCGAGCCGACCCATTCATGCTGAAACCAGTAATAGCTTCAGCGTGGCTCTACCACCTTCTTGATCCCGAAGTAATTTTTTGTTGGAAAGATGTAAAAAACAATTTTCAATTTGAATCCTTAATATTAACGCTTAGTACTCTCCCAGATCGTAAGAAGATTTAGATTATAAAGAATTGAGATGAACTATGTAAGGTACTATTATTATACGGCCGACTCGCGTTATCTTTTTTCGCAAGTCTAAAATAACTTAACCAAACCAAGGCGGAAAAATTGAGAAAAATAAATCGGTTGGGCTACGTTAGACTGCGTTTTGTATATTAGGGAAAAAGGTAACGCGAGCCGGTCACGACAGCGGTTGTCGAGCGCGGTGCATTATATACGTAAGTACCTTTTTCTATTAAGTATATAACTAAGAATAATATGCATCCTTCAATAATTATAAAACTAATCATATTCTAACAAATACTATTACTGAAGGACATATTGAAAGTTGTCAAAGGAATACAGAGTATCATAATACATAATACACACCCTCTCGCCGGCACCAAAGTTTGCTAACAAATCTGCGAGCAACTGAAGCAACTGTTTCTCATTAAGAGCGTCAAGTTCCTCCCCATTGCGGCATTTAGTTCTCGCACAATAAACTTCATTTGGTCCGTCATTTCTTCAATACTTTTCCAACGCAAAAGTATCAACAGAGTATGTCGCCTCGAAGTGTAATTTGTTGACAAAATACGTTGTCATCGTAACGGTGATATTGATTTCAAACAACTTGACCACAGATATACATAAAACAACGTAGTCCATATCTACACATAGTATTTATAACCTTGCTAGTAATATCATGTCATTTTCTCAAAGGATGTTCTTTTTGTTTTTAACTGGTTCGGCAAAATGACTGCACGGTACCTGATGGAAAGTACAGTACAGTCCACGAATAACGGCGACTGTCATTGTTAAACAGCAACGGCAGTCATCGCTATCATGCGGATTTGCAAAAGGGCGTCTTCACGCCTCGTGTGAAGGACCCCATGTCATAAGAGTTCTTCATTCAAGCTAAGAATGGCTCTATAGATGTTTGGTATAAAGGTCAGTTATATCGTGCAACATGATCTATATATTAATACGTGAAGCCTAAACTTTGTATCCCTTTTTAACGAAATTGGGCGAACGGATGAACGTGAAATTTGCCATAGTTAAAGTTTATATGGAGGAGAAGTGCAGAAATGTATTTTATATAAAATACATTAGAAGTACATGAAATTAATTAAAATATGCATTACTCACACATATACACACATGTAAATAAAAAGACATTTTGACATCTGTCAATAAAGGACTTCAAAAAAGGTTGTGACTTACTCTTACGTTCTAATTACCCTTTTTCATTCTACATTCAACAATGATATTATAACATACAACTATTACTATAATTACTGAGTAACCATGATAAAAATTGATTTGATTTTAGAAGTAAGTTGATGAAAGAACCCTAATAAAGTTCAAACTTTAAAAAATCAATGAACTATGGTCGAAAGTCGACCACTGGGCACTAGTATAAGATAAATAGGTATGTAGTTTTTAAAACTATATAACTTTATTTACCTATCTTATATTTCAAAATGAATGAATCACGAGCGTCACTGGCGTTTCATAGATCTACCAAAGAGTATAAGTATAAGTAACACAAGGAATAGATCTACGATGACAGATTTAATATGATTT
The DNA here is from genome assembly GCA_015888305.1 of Antheraea pernyi. Taxonomy (NCBI): domain Eukaryota; kingdom Metazoa; phylum Arthropoda; class Insecta; order Lepidoptera; family Saturniidae; genus Antheraea; species Antheraea pernyi. The sequence continues at coordinate 1,156,103 of MU158705.1, forward strand.
AAAGAGATGATGCATGATGCAATTATTTAAATCTCAAAATATCCAAAAAGCACTACGATGATCGCCAAACTGTTTGAGTGCTCTGAATATAGATGTGCAGAATGCACAGAACACAAATTTACGTATAAATGCGTTTTATATCATACATAACACCGAGACAACTCAAGGATAAATAAATACCAATTTAGATTCCTATAATCATTTAATAACTTTGTTTTGTATTAAAATCTTGACTATATTATGCGCAAGCCCGAACTTACGGCCATTTTTGAGTGACCAAAAGATTGTAATTTCATTATTTAGCCTTAGAGTTATTACGAAGGATGTGGAATCTAGCGAATGGAAAAATAGAATACATGGAACGCTGCTTCGAACTTTGTAGATTAAAATTCGAAGATTTTGAGGTCTCGGTGAAGGACACCATTTTAATATATCACTGTGATAAGGCATTTCTTAAAGCTTGCCAAATTGTTCTGCCACTTTCCTTTGTCACCATATTTATGAAGCTTGACAAGCGCATATTAGTCTAACAGCCTCCGAATTTATGAGTTGGTTCATATTCAAATTCAATTTTTGGCGTGATAACGTCTTATAAATCGATGAACGCCGGCTGCACGCACAAAAAAGCATGACTCATTGTCACGTTCCACCTGAGCCGAACAGCGCGACTGGTTAGTTGCCAGCAATACTTTTACATGGTAATCATTAGTCAATCCTCGTTCTGAATCAATTCAAATAATAGGTGCTTAATATTTGACCTAATTATCTCGAGAAATGCAAAACTGATATACACTCAACATCAGGTGATTTACGCAAAAACCAACTAGTGTAATACATACGGAAATGAATTAATTACGCTCTGCCGCCCAGTCCCGCACCCGCACCTCAGCTCCCATTGTTCGACCGTACAGCGCGGCGTCCCCACGATAAGCAGTTACGTAATAATAAACTTTGAAAAGCGCTCCTTTAAAATTGTTCATTGACCTTGGGCATGATTTTTTATTAGTATTTGTTTTGATATTATTATTTTATATGTTAAATGTGACCATGAACTACCATAGGATTGAAGGGTGTTGCTAAACTTTAAACATTCACCTAGTATATAGAATAATTCAATTTAATTTATAAAAGTATGAAATTTTTCATCAATGTTGTCTTATAACGTAAAACACAAAATTATTGTCCGTAAACCGATTTTACAGACAACCAATTTTTTTAAACTATGAATTCAACCATGAATTTGGCCAGTTATGACTATAGAATAATTCAATTTAATTTATAAAAGTATGAAATTTTTCATCAATGTTGTCTTATAACGTTATCACATAAAATTATTGTCCGTAAACCGATTTTACAGACAACCAATTTTTTTAAACTATGAATTTGACCAGATATTACATTTAAAAAAAAGTCGTTCTTTGATTCAATACTCTGTATCGTCAATATCTCGTAAACAATCGTTTTTCTAAAATTGATTAGAATTAAATCTAAAGGGTTCATAATAATAAAAAACGTTAAATATTCTGATTGAATAAATTATATATTTTTTCTTTTCATTACAATAATTGTTCTGTTGTAATCGTCAAAATCTCAACAAATGTATTTAGACTACACCGTTTGTGCCTACCCCTCTATACTAGTTGTATTTCAAAACGTGGAAAATATTCCCTGACCATTTACTACCATTCGCACATACGCTTTCTCACAGCCCTTGTAACTTACACACACGGACACACACATTTTGTCGATATGATATACTGTGATAAATGACTATCCGCAAACACAATATAACGAATATTAATTATTATTTATATTAATAATTATTTTCCAGTAAACACGTGACCTTAATTCGACATCACAGATCACTTGTCACATCACCTACATACTATAAAACAAAGTCCTCTGCCACTTCTGTCTGTCTGTTCGGGATAAACTCAAAAACGACTAAACGGATTTGCATGCGGTTTTCACCAGTAGATAAACTGATTCACGAAGGTATATAATTTGTGAAGTATTTCTAATCATCAGGACGGGACAACGTCCGCCGGGTCCGCTAGTTTATATATAAATGCGATATGTGTGTAATGTCAAATTAAGGTCACGTTTACATTCGGCTAATAAATCAAAACATCACTGGCTAGGCGACGTACTTTCTAGCACCATTATTATAAAACTAAGGTTAAGTATACAATTGAAACTGTAAACTGTTGTCTCAATGGAGATTAGATAAGACAGCTATGGAACAGTATGATACATGTTAGAAATAAATTGAACCCTACTTATTGCTATGGCATGCACCATTATTTAACTTACACTTATCCGTTAGTAACGTCTACTTGACATTCAAATAACTGAAAGAGTTAAAACTGTTTAATTTATACCTATTTGCTGGGCGCAGTGATGGCATGAAAAACATATCTATTCGACATACATAAGAACATTCATTATGAATTACATATAACTGTGATGATAAACATAAATAATTTGTACTCTTCTAAATTAATGGAAATTCAATTATTTACAATCAATCATAAGAATCATTAACTAATTTAATTAATCATATTCATTATAAGCATGATATTATTAATAAAGCATTGGATGATGTTTCGAATTACGAAAAGAATAAACCGCTTTCCGTAGAAGCACCTAAACCATTAATTTCGATTCTCACTATTTACTTAAAATTATTATAATAAATATACAACCCTTAATATATAATACTACAGACTTTTCAGCGACTGGATCGTGTTTACAAAAATACACAATAGTAACGAAAACAAATATATTCTTGTGATGTTCATGAAGCTCGAATAACAAATAATTATAAACGATACAGGCTTCTGCAATATATCTTTCTATCTATCCTTAAAATAATTACTCAAAGATATCGCTTCCCTTGCTTTTTACCTCCACATATATAAAATAAGTTATTTGAAGAATTTAAATGTTTCTGATAAACTTTTTCGTTCTCAGAATTCAAATTTAATATATATAACTCATATCATATTAAATATCTACGTACTGACAGCAGATAAATATTCATATAGCCACACATATTAACAGGTATAATAAATACAGAAATTGAAATTAATCCGTTTAAAAAAGAAATAAAAAAATACGTTTTCACGAATAGTGTACGTGACAGATTTTAACTAATATTTGTCTCATAATAAACTAACATCTTTAGAAATTAATACTTAGTTTTGTTAGAGGAAACCCATTACAGGCCTGCGTAATTATTAATGGGATCATGAATCAATATGCTTTTGGTCCTCCCTATTATGATTGTATTTGTATTAATTTTTCCAATCCAGACGACACGAGAACACACAAAACAAAACATTGAACATTAAACAGTTCAAAGGGAATGCTTAGGAAAATCTCGCTACTGATATTAAAACAGGCGTTCGGGAGTGATCTCACTTACATAAACACTTACTTCACCCTGAGACCAGTCACATAAATGCACTAGGGTGACACTAATATAAAAATAGCTAACAAAAATACACGTCAAAACGTAATAAAAAATCAATCATCATCATAATAATAAAATCGTACACAAAATCAAAAGAATACGACATGTGGACGAACTTTTCGGCGATATCGCTCGTAGCTTCGACTTAAATCAGTATATTTAAAAAATAATAGTTAGCGATTAGTATTAGATTCTAATTGTGTGGATTTCTTGACAACGGCGGCCGCCTTCTTATAGGAGACCGCCCTTCCGTCCAAAAAGGAGACCGAGTGTACCGAGCGGCGAACTGTGTGACGTCATCGGGGTGGAAGAGACCGGCGCGCCCACCGTGCCTAGGTCCGATCGTGGACGCGGAGCGCGCGGTCTCACCTTCCTCCCCGCACCGCCCACACCCCCCGCACTCTCCAACGCACCCGACCCGGGCGTCGCCGGCACACCCATCGGCGCTTCACTCACAGGAGAACGCTCAGCCGGAGGAGCGGCCGCAGGAGACCGCAACGTTCGCTTAAGACACGTCAACTGCTCCATCGGACTACGGTGAACCAGACCCGTGTACAGCGAGCCGGGAGTCTGAAGCGCGAGCGGCGCCGGCGAGCTGTCCGCTCCCGGCGACCCGGCGCCGTAATGTCGCCGAAAGAGGATCGAATTCCCGCTGGCGATGAGAGCGTGCAGGGAGGGGGCCGCTGCCCCGGGCCGAGGGGTCGACGGGGGGGAGGGATCCGGCGAACCGAGTAGAGGGCTGTTGGCCGGCGTCGCGGTTGGGGTGAAGTGGTGCCGGGAGGGGGGCACGCAGACGGACTCGCGCCTCGAGTGCACGGGCGAGACGGCGGCGGAGGAGCGGCGGGAAGTGAGGCGCGAACTCCACGCGGTGCCGAGCACGCTACTAGACAAGCTACTCATACCGCTACTGCAGACGCTGCTCACGCTGCTGCCGCCCACGTGACTACCGTCGTTCGGATGCAGTACCGTGCTGTCGAGGTCGAATACACTTTAGGCACACGAATGAATTGTATGTCATATATCTTCAACATCGTTATGTTAAAAACGCCATGCCCTGAATAAGAAAACATACCTATTAGTAAAGGTGTATATGTGACTGGAGTGCGGCAATCGCAACATATCATCGTCCTCTTCGACATCCGAGAGCCGGTAAAGACGGGAACCTACACCAGTCGTCGATCTCGTCCCGCGGACACCGACGCCATCTTGATCTTCTAATAGACCTATAATAAATATTACCAATTATAAATAAATGAAGAATATAATTAAGTATTATAAAGTCAGTGATATATGTATTAATTACCTGACAAGTTGGGTTTAGCAAGCTGTGCCCAAGTGTGTAGTGTGAGACTACCCTCAAGTGGTTTGACTATTTGCAGTTTATGCGGTGCTCGAAACCGGACGAGTCCGCCTGCTGCACCCGCACCCCACACAGCGCTCTCCTCGCTTGTTTCCCTTTCTGTTAGAATATTATATTTCAAGTGTTAATAATTAAAACACTTTTTATAATTAACAATCACATAATTAGTCAAATAAAAATTTTGAAGTTGAAACTCAAATTTTAAGCGTCGTTTCTGACAACAAATGATCTACACCAACCCACAACTTTTTATCTTAGGTTATATAGAGATCAGAATAATAATAATAATAATTAATTACAGTAAGCCCTTTGCACTCGAGAACCACGGAGCGGATCCATTTAAAACGTTGGTGACCATCATTTGTTACTTTGTTACTGCGAATATGTTACTTTAGGGCCGTTCAGTATTACGTAAGCAGAATTTATGTAAATTCTGACCCCGTGGTTTTTTTTTATATATCATAGAAGGCAAACGAACAGGTGGGTCACCTGATGTTAAGTGATCACCACCGTCCATAGACACTTGCAACACCAGAAGAGTCGCAAGTGCGTTGCCAGCCTGTGTTTGGGGTAGGGGAGTGGGGAATGGGGAGGGGAAGGGGAGGTGGGCCTCCGGCGCTCTCACTGACTGAACGAAACGCAACAATGCAAGCACTGTTACTTCACGTCGGTTTTCTATGAGAGGGTGGTAGTACCACTGTCGAGCCGACCCATTCATACTGAAACCAGTAATAGCTTCAGCGTGGGTCTACCACTACTAACTATGGAATGTTTTTGATCCCCCTCCCATGCTTACGTAAACACTTACAATATAAGTATTTTTAATCTATTCTGGTTTCCTTATTGATTCACGGAAATCAGGTTAACGAGTCTGGAAATAAGGAATTTATAGTCTATAGCGGAATTAATTTATAGTGGTTCAGTATAGGATGATAACAGCCCAGGAGATAAGACCACGCACCTCACAAATCACAACTCCCCCCTCCATCCCTCATATCATCAAAAATAAGCAAATCGAACTCCTCCCCCCCCCATCACCCTTTAGTACTTACGTAATATTACGTAATACTTGAATGACTTCTTTAGCCCTATTCGCAAAAGCTTGGCAGATGGCTGGTTGTGATGAATTATCTTTATTATATAATAGACCTGTGTATCGTCTGTGCCTGAGTACATGGGACGCGGTGAGAGAGGCGCGACGCGAGGCGATCTCCTGCGGGGTGAGCCGTCGCAGAGCCGCCGCCAGCTCTGCAGCGCCCGGCGCTCCCGGCACACCGACTGCAGTGCCGCCTCTACAAAACCAAAGATACAAACTTAACCCGTCCGAACACTAACTTAACTTTTTGAAGTACAACTTCTTTAAGCACGCTCGAGTTGGGGAGTAAGCTGGTGAATGCGTCACGAGAGCGTTACGAAAACGTGTGATCAGGCGAGGAGAAAGGAAGTTGAGAGGGAAATATAAGCTAGTGAATATAGAAAGAGTTAAGATTCGTATATCACTGTAGGGGCAAGAGAGACAGGTGCAAGCACACATTTTCTTTCTCTCATAGCCAGTTATGTTTCATATATCTAAGACACAGTGCAGGCCTATTGTCTGTTAGCAGTTCGCGCGCACATTTTCTGTCTCTCTTCCTCTCATAGCCAGTGCATGAAATATACATATACACATAGAGTAACAAACCAGCGCGTAGTTAATAGAGACTGCATAATTGGATATAGTATGGGAACCGGGCGATCCGTTGTCGCGGGTGTTAGGAGGGGCCCGGGGTAACGCGGGGTAACCCCTAATGTTTCTATAGTGATGCGCATTACAAACTTGTACGGATACTGTATCGATATGTTACTTATGATAAAAAAAGTTCGATAAAAATGTATTCAATTTATTTATTGTAACAATAGCATCTTAATCACTAAAATACAATAAAAATATATTTAATTAAATATTATAATACAAAATTTTGTAACCCTTAAATAAAATAAGATTATTATAAACTCGACTCTTCGAATTTACTTTATCTTTACTACTTTTACAAATGTAATAGAGTGTGATGTTTAAATATATTTTAACTAGCTGTACCCGCTACTTCGTCCGCGTGGAATGGTATCTTTGGATAGCAGTGTTTCACTGCCAAGAGCTTATTAAATTATTTAAGTACATAAGGTATATAGAATTAATATGTGTTTATTTAATAATCAAAATATTTAATAATGAAAAATAATAAGACACGTTTCCACGCTACCTTTGAGGTAGTGTACTTAGCGCGTTTTTCTTAATGTGGTTTCCCCGGTAGGCCTATTCCAGTGATCTGTTGTGATTTTGTTTAATCTGAAACTATTGTCGGCCTTGAAAATTTATACACGCTACAGAACAAAACAGTCCAAGTTTTTGTAACCACATTTAGCACTAAGTACATCCCTTTTTCCCAAACATCCCAAACAAGCTAATTGCACTTGTTTTTTTTATTTTGAGTATTTTCAACAATTCTGTATTTTTGGTGTTAAAGCATCACAGAAGAATATTAGTAAGGACTAAAATATAATAAAAGTATTTTAAATTAAATTTTATAATAGAAAATTTAGTAACACTCAAATAAAATAATTTTATTATAAACTTGCCACTTCGAATTTACTTCATCTTTATTACTTTTAAGGATGTAATAGAGTCTGATGTTTAAATATATTTCAATTACAGCTTTAATGACAATATTTAGATGGTTGTCTAAAGCATGTTGATCAAATTGGTGGTCGTACAAAGACAAGAAAATATCAATACCTATAAAGTAGCACATCAAATTATATCGGCACTTGTGATATTCATACTACTTAAAACTTCAATATTTGATTTGTTTATTAAATTCTTTTGCTTCAACTCTTGAAGTAAATCTTCCATTCGAAATAATTTGCGCTTCAGATGCCTTTGTTTGCATTGTAAGCATGTTTAATAGACGTTGATGCAAAATACGTTCCAAGCATTCTATACGTGACCTGAGTTTTTTTTTACGAGGGGTATCAATAGTTTTATCTGGTACAAAACTAGCTGTATCTTCTACGTCCATCGATGATTCTTGTACATGTTGGTCAATCTAAAACACAGAACGCATAATTTATTTTATTTAGAATAGTTCTATCTTACGTTAAACCATAAACAAACAATTAAAATGGACAAATAATAAATAATAATGCCTTACGTCAAGCTTTAAAGATGGAACTGCATTTGGAAATAAGTATCGCCTTTTCTTGCTCGAATCAAAACAAGTTTCCTCAAAATGTTCTGAACATATTGTAGTCCGAGGGCCAGGAAACCAACCATCTTTGCGAACTACATTAATCCATTTTTGTTTCATCTTCTGATCCTTAGGGAAGCTGTAACATTACGAAATTTGTCACTGAACATATCTCTAAAAATATATAAATAAACATTATATAATTTAAATGACGAATAAAAAATATCACAATAGTTATCAAAAGTATCGGTTAATAATAGAATTAATATTGCTTATAAAATAAAAAACAATTTATAGATACTCGATACAATCCGAATAGGCACAACACTACAGCGTCTTAGACATATGGGGCGCTGCCATGACAGTTTGGTTTAGTTTAATATTTTATTTCACAAAGAAACTTAATTTATTCAATACTTACACATGAAAAGAGATACATTAGATTTTAGGTTTTTCTTTCTGTAATGATTTTTACATTTTTTTACTGCACAATTAGACATATTTACTGCGTATAATAATATTTTAGCGGAGACGTTCATTGTCGGAGCTACGCGAACAGACTGATCGTGCTTACGGGAGTCGGGAAGGACATACATGAAAAATTCATGTATGAGTGGTAAGGCAGGCACGACGCTTATGCGACTTCTATTGTAAGTGTAAGCGGTTTCATAATTCTATGCATATACATATATATCTCAGTCATTAATTTGTTACCAAGTTTGTTAGCGTTACGTGAACGGCGATTTGTTGTTGATTATTACGTAATTTTACTTCATACTTGAACAATTTTGTAAATTAATATTTTGTTCAATAGATTAAATATTCTACATTTAAAGTGTAAAATAAAATTATAAACATACATATAGATGGAGCTAAAGAAGTTTTACTTCAGTCGTGTGGTGTGGTCTAAAGCACACACGTTTTTTTTAAGACCCAAATCTCAAAATTGCGCATCATGTTTATAAATAGCTAGCCAATTTTTTTGATTAAAATTTTACCGTACATAATTTGTTATTGTTCAAATTTTTCAAATTTTGTAATGAAATACCATAGTATTTCCTTAAACTTATGCTGCTTGCCAACAGTCTATTGACCAATGCACCAGATGTACACATTCGTTTTTATGGAGTTTAAGCCTTTCTTAGCAGTCCAAGAGTTAAACTTTATCAAACGAACATCACCATACTTACGTAATTATAAATAATCAAAACAAAATGTAATACCGCTAAGATGACATGACGTCATATTTAAAGAATTCTTTTAGATTCTGGTTTAATAATGCACGATAAGATTAACGGCGACCAGCAACTGTTTATTAACGCATTCTGGTGTATTTCTCTACAATAATTGTATGAATATATATCGTTTTTTTTACAATGAATAGAGTTTGTTATTATTATTTCCGAACGAGCGTTATCGCGAACAATATCATCATATACTACTAATTATTAATGAAAATTTCCATAACACTAATAACGCTATCTTAATTATGCACGTTTTCTTATACAGGATATGGACAATTTCATTCCTTAATAAACAAACGTTCATTGTTCTAGAAAAATACGCTCGGTCATTATGAATTAAATCGTGTGTAACACACATAATGAATAGATTTAGATACCAATTTACCAGATCAGTAATCTCGACTAGACATGAAAATTATAGCTCTTGTAATGTAATTGTATAGTATTTTTTATGCACTAACGTGCTAGATCTAAATAAGAAATTGATCACCTTCATAGCCATTACACACACAAGCAAGAACAGACACGATGACATTTTTGAAGTGAATAAAGTGAAAAAAAAAAAAGTGAAAAAATAAAATAAAAAATATTAAATTGAATAATAATAAAAATGATACAATAGAATTAATTATGTATATATGGGCACGCGACCGTGCTGCCATCTAGTTGCAATGTAAGTAACAAATTAAATCAAAGCTTCATCTGTGGTGCCATCTATTAGCCAATTCGGAACTTAAATAAGTTTTACTTCAATCGCGTGTAACGGTTACACGTACTCACATTTTTTATCTTGTCTGGTCAAAGCCTTACACAAAAAAAGGATTTCAAATTTCAAAATGACTATAAATTTTATATATTCACTGTCCTATTACATAATGTAAGTCTATTCGGACACAGTTTACGTGAAACTGTATCTAACAAATTCGTTTGTTTGTTTGAACGCGCTAATCCCAGGAACTACTGATTGCCGACTCCGATTTGAAAAAAATCGTTCACTGTCTGATAACTCTTTATTTATCTAGAAAAGCTATATATCATCACGTTAAGACCAATAAGAGCGGAGCATCGATGAAGAATGTTTCAAAATAGGGGCGTTGTTTTAGTGTTAGCTCAACGTAACCGTTCCACGCGGACGGGGCAGAAGCTAGTAATAAATAAACGTAATTGCATGAGAATAAAGATGTACTAACGGGTAGAGGTCATCGGAGTCGGTATCGGAAGCGTAGTCGAGGAACGAGTCGTCGGAGAGCGGCTTCGGCGGTGGAAGCTTCGAGAAGGGTGCGACGGCGGGGGGCGCGTCACCCGCCTCCGAGCCCGGCAGCGAGGGACCCGACGCGCCCGACCCGCCGGACCAACGCGATGCGCACTGCACCGTCTCAAACACCTTCTGCATGCTCGAGCTGCGACACCAAATAAATCATTACAGACAAATCGCGAATCACTTAATTATATCATTAATATTTTATTGCACTCTTTAGTTTGTACACTGGCCAGCTTAATGCCAGAAGGTAACCAGCGGCATCGTTATAAAAAAAAATATTGCAGGTATCTTGTAGGTGGTTGGGTAGATCCACGCTGAAGCTATTACTGGTTTCAGCATGAATGGGTCAACTCGCCAGGGGTACTACCACCAGACTCACAGAAGCACCGAAGTGAAGTAATAGTACTTGCATTGCATTGCGTTTCGTTCGGTCGGTGAAAGTGCCGGTGGCCCACCTCCCCTCCCCCTCTCCTCTCCACACGTATGATTCCCCTGGTGTTGCTAGAATTAAAGAAAAACCTAATAGGGCTAATAATAAGAAGGTATGACTAACTGTGCCAGAGGATCGCCGATGCCGGAGTCGAGACTGAGCTCGGAGTAGACGGAGGAGTGCATCTCGCGGTGGAGGGTGGTGGGGAGCAGCCCCGCGGCCGCCGCGACGCTCGGCATGAGGCCGCGCACGGGCTCACCGCGCTTGCGCAACGCCCGCAGCTGCTCCTGCGCCTCGGCGAGGTGTGCCGCCACCTCCGCATACCGCTCCTGATCAAACAAATTCATCTATTTCACTAACCAACATTTTAAAACACTGACGGCTTTTAAACAGTAACATAACATACTACACTTTTAAACAGTAATGATACAGTTTAGTAATAATGAAAAAATTGTACGATGAACGATAACATTAACTACATTAGCAAAACAATGTCGCAGACAATAGCATCCATCTCCAGGATGACATGAGCGCCTGCGGTCCAAAACTAATGTAAACAACTAAAATACTTTTTTTAATGAAGATGTATGAAGTGTAATGTGCAGAGGACAAAGAAGTGTTAAATGGACGGATAGTAACACTGAAATAGTCTTTGAGTCAGTGTTCTATGTATGTGCGTATGCATGTGTTTCTGTGTACGGATACATTTGTATTTGACAGGCAAAAGACCAATATATTATGGCGGCAATGATGAGAACGGATAATTCTGCCAAGAGAGAAGGCTAATTTTTTTTGCTTACTCTAACTAATGGAACTTAAAATCCCTAAAGGGTTATAGAATTCATATACTCATAATACAGATAACAAAAGACAACCCACAACTAATTCAGACAAAACAACGAAGTCCTCATGAAACAACAAAACCGATCAACGAAAACGCAACAATGATGGCTCTAGGCTAGCGTATTCAATCACAGTGTCGATCGACGTAGATTCCAAATCTTGCGAATGAGCTGGAACTCTTGTATATTTTTTTCTAATCCTACTGGCTAGAGCCAGTAGCTACCACCCTCAAATTGTAAACCTGTCGCCAAGCACCAATAGGTGTGTTCTTGTAGCTACACTTGAGAACCTCTTTAAGTTTAACTTTTTCACCATTTTGACCCACATCGTTCTTTAACATTAGCTAAAATTCTGGTCAAAGGCTATAATCTATAAAAATAGTAAATTTATGACAACAAAAAAAATACATTTTTTATCGGATCCCGGGTTACTGGACTGTATCTAATAGTAAACATAGGGTTTTTTGATTTTTTTTTCGAACTAATAACGCTATTGACATATCATGGCCTTAACAGCTTCACCGGACTAAAGTAAGCACAGGGCAACAAAAGAAAACAACAGCTGGCTGGAAACGCGATAATTCAAAAAAGTTAGTGTGACGGGCTATCACCATGTGTATGGTGGCAGCGATCCATTCCAGTATAGATACTCCATGATCCTGTTTAATAACTGGGCATGCAACGGGCTGAGCCCGGAAAGCGACACACCTAATAGTATTATGGTGAATGTTACACCTAACGAATAACAATCACAAATAAGTCGGACAAAATAGTCATATTCTATTACCGGGTTTGAAAATTTATCTCGATTGTTGTAATCTATGTACGTACTAAAATAATCGATTTTCTATGTCAATTACTTAGTTCGTTCTTTAGGAGCACAACAATAATGTAGTCCGGTGAAGCTGTAAAGGCCTTCCTAGACCAATAGCGTAGTCAGTTTGAAAAAAATAAAACCCAACAGTACTGATTAACTTGAAAAACAGCGCAGTCTTGGTACATTAGAACTGAATTCTCATTTAATCATAATAATATAAATGAAATTATAAGATTCAATAGGAACAAAATGTATAAAATAGTGAGTAACAAACATTTCAATCGATAAAAGGCTAACACTATACAATACCTTAATATCGGCCAACTCAGAAGCGAGAGCATTTTGATTTTCTCTTGTAATTTCCAATATCCGTATCGTGTGCCCATGTTCTGCTGTTAGCTGTAATTAAAATTTCAATTGAAAATACATAATTTTGTATCTACATATTTTAATAATATTGATTTCCCGATCCTTTTTAGTCACAAAATAAAAATGTTTTACATTACAATTAAACGCATATTAATATACTTGCTTTATTCGAATCTAAATACTTTAAGCTCTGTATGTGTAATATGTATAACTTAGTGGACTCAATTAACCAAAAATATGGCTCCGAACGCGCCATGCTGTCATAGTGGGAAGAAACACGTGACTTGACCAAAGTCAATGACATATACTGTCAACAGTGGGCACGTTGGTGGGAAACGGAAATGCCTGTCTCAGCTTCGAATAAGGCTTCGATCAACAATAACTAGATAATGGGTCGGAAATACGTCTCGGTAAATAAGAGCTCGCTTTAAATGTGTGCCCTTACTTTGTTTGAAACACAGCCAATGTAAGCCCGTTTCACATGCCGCAGTGTATTCAAAAGTTGCAAAAATAATATCCGAAAAAGCAACTTAACGGCCGGAGTATCTTACTTTCGCTAAATACATGTTGAATAAGTTATATTCTAAGCTTTAAACTAACAAATAATATCAAATTTTGAACAAAATTACCGATTTTAAACATGTGATACAAATGTTTGGCCTCGCCACGCCCAAGCACACACAATAACGGGAAAACGTACCTTATTCATAACGTGTTAAAGTTCAATTCACACTAAACGTTGTTTATGTTGTCTTTGTATTTGTGAGGGGAGTAATTTATTGCTTTGCTCGTTTTATCGTAAGTATTAGATAATATTTTGAACATTTGTGACTTTATTACTAGGTGTTATGGTTGTAATTAGGTTGAACTTAAAACTGTTTTAAAACTTTTTTTCTCCCTTTCTTAGTAAACAAATAGCTACACATAAGTATACATTTACGCGGATAGCTATTAGCTTCGATTTTGTACTTGACCCATTATTTAGTTATTGTTCATCGATGAAATAAGGTCAAGTCAAATTAATAATACATTCATAAGTAAAAAAAGAATAAAATCTTTTTTTCCGTTTGCAAATAATTTAATAATTACAGAACATAAAATGTACAATTATAAGATAATATAAAAGTTGACATAGATTTAAGTTATAGCAAGATTAACATATAATAATATAAATAATTTTAATGTACTGAAAAGTAATTCTATTATATTGAATTTATAATGTATTTCGACACACCTTTGAAGAATGTGGAAACACTTCGTCTAATGTTTATTAATCGTTGACGTTTATTTTTATTCTGTGCCATAGTTTTGATGTCTTATGTGTTATTGATGAATAAAATGTATTTAGTATGTGAACTCTACTATATGTATAATAAATATATTTATATACCTGTTGGAAATTACGTTCAGTGTCAGCGAGCTTCGCCTTTGTGCTATCATATTGCTGCTGTAAATCGAAAGCGCGTTGACGTTCCTCCAACAGCTCGACGCCCAATACGCTGGCTTCCGAGTTCGCACTTGCTGCCGAATTAATAATAAAAAAGTCAAATCAACTTTCTTATCAACGCAAGTATAGAACTTACAGTTTTATAACGTACTAGCTGGCACCAGCATTTTTGTCTAATATTTTAACAATACATTTTTAATGTACGGAGGAAAAATCATATTCTTTTATTACTAAATCTCTTTGTAAATATTTTATCCCTTTACTTCCTGTCTCCTGCTCATGCGCACCACACTAGTTGTCCCAATATAACACGACAAAAAAACTCATAAAGCTTACCTATTAACACCTACTTTTTAAAACCTTAATAAACGATAACGATATCTACATATTAAATGTAGATATCGTGATACATTTTTTGGATAAAGGCTAGTGTCTGAGAAGTAAAACTAATAAAATGTGGAAATCTATACGGTAGGTATCTTTTGTGCGATGCGCGTACAACGGCAGACCATTATCGTTTTATGTATAGATTGGAGATAATATGTAAATAGTCAGAACATTGTTCCCCTATAACAGACTAAACATATTTAAACACTAACATTGATATGGAGTCATTACAAAGATATACGTTTAAAACAGAACGCAAACTTGTTTATTTGTAGAATTGTTGATCAGATTATAGCTTTAAGTAAATTAAATAGCGATATCTTTAGACGTCATATAAATGCTTATCAAGTTACATGGTAGTTTAGTACATCAGATTGTCATACTTTTTTTTTGTACGATATCTTTGAAGATACCTTATAACTTCGATCAACAATAACTAGATAAATACGTCTCGGTAAATAACAGCTCACTTGAAATGTGAGCTTTTATTTTGTTTAGTTTGTTTGAAACACAGCCAATGTAATCCCGTTTCACAATGCCGCAGTGTATTCAAAATAATACCCGAATAAGCAATTTAACGGCCGGAGTATCTTACTCTCGCTAAATACATGATGAATAAGTTATATTTTAAGCTTTAAACTAATATCAAATTTTGAACAAAATTACCGATTTTAAACCTGTGGTACAAATGTTTGGCCAAGGCTCGTCAACCACGCACAATAACGGGAAAAAGTACTTTATTGCGTGTTAAGGTTGAATTCACACTAAATGTTGTTTATGTTGTCTTTTCATTTGTAAGTGACGGGAGTAATTTATTGCTTTGCTCGTTTTATCGTAAGTATTAGATAATATTTTGAACATTTGTGACTTTATTACTAGGTGTCATGGTTGTAATTAGGTTGAACTTGAAACAGTTTTAAAACTTTTTTTCTCCCTTTCTTAGTAAACAAATAGCTACATAAGTATATATTTACGCGGACAGCAATTAGCTTCGATTTTGTACGTGACCCTTTATCTAGTTATTATTGATCGACGCGTTATAAGGAAACATATAGTGGCAGATTAAAACATGGCTAGTTAGCCAACCTGACTTCAATAACACGTCAATATTAAAGGAAGTGTCTTGTAGTTATTGTATGATTAAGTGCCCCAAAATTATAATATAAAAAAAAATACCATATCGTTTTTATTCTACACAGGAAGATACAAAGCAACATATACCTACTTCTTTCTGTTTCGCCGCTGATATAAAAAAACATGTCATTTCACTTCCACTTTTTATCTAACATAGTATGACGTTACAATAGTACTTTACATATGTGTGTGTCAAAAAAATATCATTTAGATAACGTATCTACACCTTTGTACTTATAATTAGCCTGTAAGTATATTAAATGAAACTTTAGGAAACAATCCCCTATATCTACGAGAACATTACTTAATTTTATCACAATATAATCAAAATCAATCAAAATATTATCAAAATAAAAGTCAAAATCAAAGTCAAAGTCAAATATCAAAATAATAGTTATAAGATTTTTAAATACAATCTTCATATTGTTCTT
Organism: Antheraea pernyi; assembly: GCA_015888305.1. Lineage (NCBI taxonomy): Eukaryota > Metazoa > Arthropoda > Insecta > Lepidoptera > Saturniidae > Antheraea > Antheraea pernyi. Next base: position 1,172,524 of record MU158705.1, read on the forward strand.
CTTTATCTTCAACGTCGAGTTGGACACGTTGAAACAAGGTATGGTCTGACAGGGTGCAAAGCTTATAGAAAACACTCTGCTAGGCCACCTTGCCTCACCGAGTCCTTTAAACTTCTCTTGATAAAATTCTTCATTCGTCACACGATACCATGAAATGATTACACTCAAACAAATAAGTAAACCTATATTAAAATATACAAAGTAATTATATTATTCATAGGTTTATAACATTTTTTTTTGTGTCTTTAACAACACCGGGGGAGTCGTAAAAGCGTTGCCAGCCTGTGTTTGAGGGAGAGGGATTGAGGGAGGAGAGGAGAGGGGAAGGGAGGTGGGCCTCTGGCGTTCTCACTGACCGAACGAAACGCAACAATGCAAGCACTGTTACTTCACGTCGGTTTTCTATGAGAGGGTGGTACTACCTCAGACGAGCCGACCCATTCATGCTAAAACCAATAATAGATTCTGCGTGGCTCTACCACTCCTAATACATAGTTCAATATTAAACATAAGATCGATATAGCATTGTTTATACACGATAAGAGAATAACAACTTTATTATCATGTATATGCTTGTGTAATTTACTAGTGTCTTGAAACACTTCATACGGATTTAGATATTAAAATAACAAAACAGTTGGGTATGATTAAAAATGACTCTATTTTCAACATCATTAACTTTTTTCTAGTTATTTACTTAACAAACAACAACAGTCCACAAAAACAAATAAAAAACAGGGTGTGTCATAAAGACACACGATAGAAGTGAAAGTTTTGTATTACGGGTAAATATTTAAAAATTGTGCTCAGTGATCGTCACACCGCCTAAAAGTTACTACACACAACCCCGGACAGCGAAAAAAAAAGAAAGCGAGAAGAGTGTGTCTCACTTTTCTCCAATATCAGAAGTCAAACGAGACACTGCTTCTACTCTACCCGACACATTGTTTACCGCCACCACTTTTCTCCACTCAAAAAGGTTACAGATTAAAAATGTCAAAGGCCTTTTATAAAATTTTTCACTTTAAAATCAAATTATATACTACTAGGTACTAGGGTTTAAATTAATGTAGTCATTAATACCGAGTCTTTTTTTTAACTTTATTTTTGGCAACCAATCTTCTAGACTGCCATTGTCGAGTAATTAATAGTATTACAAGTTCTTCTTCCATTCCATTTTTGGCAACCAGTCTTCTAGTAGACTATTACTGCCATTGTCAAGTAAGTACCGATATTACAAGTTTCTTGATATAATTTCAATGAACTAACAAGATGGCGGCCATCTTATAAGAACTATCCATGGAGTTTTTGTGGCATCTCAGAATTCATGGTCCGTGGTATTATTTTCCATTCACTTCACTTATGCACAATAAAAAAATTATATTACATTATATAAGTAACACAAGATTATGAATAAAAAATAAAATCCACTACATGACAGACCAAGATCCCGCCAAAAACTCCTACCGAGTCTTTAATATAACGAAAATAATATTCAAAAAAAAGTTATATCTCCTAACAATTTCTCCAACCTTAATATGACTTATAGCTCTAGTATATAAAACGAAGATATTGTGATCGCTCCTTTCATTTGATGTGTTAACCTTGTGTCTCTTCAGAACTTAAGATCATCTTCATTTCTCAATGTCGTTTTTAAAAATAGCTTTAGAACTTATACAGTTTATGTAATACGGAAGTGACATAATATTCGCATGAATATTCGAAATATTTATCATATATATTTTTTAGGTCAAAGGTGAAAAACGAAGACGGATACCTATAACTTACAAAGTGGTGCTCAGAGATTACTCTTATTATTAATATCTAATTAATATAACAGACTCAATATAGTAATCATTATCAGTTTTATATACAGTCTTATAGACATTAAATTTGAACGAATAAATAAAACATTATTGAAAATGTATGTCATGTATGTTCAATGAAAATTATCATTTATCTGATTTTAAAAAATCAAACCTCTAATTCTAAATTCAGTGAAGTCATTACGATAAGAAACAAATTCCGCCGAACAATCTCATCGCATAATAAAGTTAGCAATGATAAATAAAATTTTATAATATATATGCATTTTTCTGATAATCTTAAATTAATTCGATTTTAATTTCAAGGCCGGAAAGTCAAGGAACGTATTTTTCAATATTTAGGATTTTATATACATATTTTATGTCATTAAAATTTATATTAAATTATAACTATTTATTTCTTTGCCAAATCATTTGTTGCCCCATGGAATAAATATCTCACATTTCAACAACCCTCTTAAAAATTACCCACGTTATACTACTGTTGGTAATTTCATTATTTATTTCAGTTTTAAACTTTATGTTTTCAGTCAGACGACCATGACAATTTTATTTAACCCCTAAACTGTCCAAAACCATAACGGTGTTATTACAAATTTACGGTGTTATTTAAAAAGGTTTCGAATAAAATGCACCGCGCTCACCCGAGGCCAGTTCGCGTTGTCCTTTTTCGCAAGTCAAACCTAACGTTACCAAAGCGAGAGAAAAGAGCAAGATGGCGAACTTTCAGAGACCGCGGTGTATTTAATTCGAAACCTTTTTAAAGCAAGTATTCAATATGTATTTAAATTTTTTGTAATAACACCGTAAAGGGTTTAAGCTCCTTACGAATACGAATGTAGACTTCATTATTGCACAGGACAAAGACTGTCGGCAGCATAAGTTATAAAAAATACCGTATTAAATACAAAATTTGAAAAACTTGAACAACACCAAATAACGTAATGTAAATTATAATTTTAAAAACTCGCTAGATATTTTTTTTTACTTTATTTTTGACAACCAATCTTTTAGATTATTACTGCCATTGTCGTGTAGTTAATAGTATTAGAAGTACTTCTTCCATTCCATTTTTGGCAACCGGTCTTCTAGTAGACTATTACTGCCATTGTCAAATAAGTATCGATATAACAAGTTTCTTGATATAATTTCAATGAACTAACAAGATGGTGGCCATCTTGTTAGAACTTTCAATGAAGTTTTTGTGGCATCTCAGAATTCATAGTCCGTGGTATTATTTTCCATTCACTTCACTTATGCACAATAAACAAACTATATTACATAAAACACCACCAATTTTACACAATATAGAGTCAAGTAACACATGATTATGAAAAAAAAAAATCCACTACATGACAGACCAAGATCCCGTCAAAAACTCCTGGCTAAATATTTAAAAACATGATCCGCCCTTTTCAGATCTGAGTCTCAAAAAATCAGCTAGCGGGTTAAGCAAATTATGTATAAGCTTTTGCGGCTCGAATTTTAGGTATAGAGTCATTAATAAAATTACCACGGGACAACTGTAGAATTAAGGATAAACGTTGAAGACCTTCAACTACGAACAGCAGTTGTTTTTTTTTTCAAAATCCACTCGTATTTACCAATTTAAATTACGTAATATCAGCGTCTCTCGGCAGAGAAAACATTGTAAGCAAACTGAAGGCTTAAAAATACCCATTTAATATTACCATGTAACCGAAATACATTGAAATGCACTTTCGTCATAGGTCCCGATGTTTAAAAATAACAAACTTATTTATATTAAAAATCCATAGATATGTCTAGTGGTGGTTTAATAAATACATAAAGCATATAATCATGTGATTATGAGTTAAGTATGTAGATCAACACAACCAAGGTAATCTTTTTGTTGATAACGCTATGTTTGATATACGAGTACATGGACCGACGATATCTATGTGTTTAATTATCACATGCTTTCTATTTTTTATAGACATCACTACATATTATAAAACGAAGTCCTGTGCCATGTCTGTCTGTCTGTTCTCGATGAACTCAAAAACTTCTAAACGGATTTCCATGCGGTTTTCGCCAGTAGATAAAGTGATTCATGAAGGAGGAAATATACCTACCTAATATAAACTATTAAATATACCTAAACATAATTTGACAAGGTTTTTTTTATTATCAAGGCGGGACAACGTCCGTTGGGCCCGCTAGTGTATTATAAACGTCAACCTGCACATATAGTTCTGTACGTTCGACACCGAATGAATATGAAAAAATAAAGATTCATTACTTTTTATTCTTCTCAGCACTTAGTTTTAGCGATTCCCACGCAACCGCATGAACAAATATTTTATTTATATCTAACGAGGTTGAATATTTAATGAATAATTTAATACAGTATGTGGTATTGTTACAATAGCAAAGATACGAACCGCTTAATCTATACTAATATTATAAAGCTCGAGTGTTTGTTTGTTTGGTTGAACGCGCTAATCTCAGGAACTACTAGTCCGATTTAAAAAATTTGAAGGAAGGCTATAAGGCTATATATAAGACCAATAGGAGCTGTGCAACAATTAATAATGTTTCAAAATCGGGGTTTCTTTTCCTTTTGTGAGCTTCCGCTGCGTGTTAGCGTTAGCCGAAAGTAAACTATTCCACGCGGACGACCTCGCGGGCATAAACTAATAATTTAATAAAATATATTGGCGCTTATTACAATTGTTAAGAAATAAGGACACTACTACCATCTGATCATGTATTACAAACTATAATAAAAACCCAGTATGATTATTTATCTTGTAAACGAATCTTTTCATTGATTATTCAACCAGAGATATTATGAATTCTATTATGATGAATCATTGATTGATTAGCATATCACAAAAATATAATACAACGATATGCCTAGGTTCTATTTTTAAAATAATATTCTATAGATTTAAAATTTTGACAGTAATTTTCAATTAAATATTAAGGTCACGTATCTTATAATATCATAAGAATTCAACAGTAATGATAAAATTTAACAGGTGGAACTTAAAACCGCTAAAGGTTTACAGAATTGAAGTAATCATGATAAAATTGAAATTAATAAAATACAAGACAGCCTACAATTAATCCGGACAAATCACGAAGTCCGCATGAAATAACTAATCCAAAACGGCAAAAACGAAACCGATCATGGTTCACTTGTTAGCGTATACCGACACCGCGTCGATCGACGTAGGTTTGAACAGCACTTTTTTTAGATAATGGGTACCATGTCCTTTTCCGTTGACAACGTGCCTGCAAACTCTTATGAAGATCGATTGAGTAGTTAAGGAGACGTAAGTATTACGTAAGCAGAATTTTTGTAATTTCCGATCGTCCCCTCCTTCTGATCCGCAAAAGTAAGCAATGCTCTTACCCCCCTCCGTACGTACGTAAACATTGAAATATTTTTTTTTTTAGATTTGTCTATTGACCTAGCAAACACTTAACAGCTTCACCGGCCTACTAAAGCGAGCGCTTAAGGCACTCAGCCGATTTTATTTGACAACGAAGCCAAGGGTGCACGGCACACCTCGGCTTGGACTGTTGCCTGATACAGGCAATTCACGACCTATCTTAACATCTATATGTATATGTTATATACGTTTGTATATGTTTGTTTATACATGTATATACATATATTCATTTTCTACAAATATTTACATTTATGATGGGTTTTACCAAGTGTCGACTATCTTCACTAACTCATATCGGTCCTCTCAACCTTCCGTTTGCCTCACCTGATCACACTTTTCGTAACGCTCTCGTGACGCATTCACCAGCTTACTCCCCAAGTAAGACGGGGGTAAAGTTTTTCTTCAAAACAAAGTTTCACATTACGATGTCGCGGCCGTCAGTCAGTATTAAGATAAAGTTGATTTTTTGGCAATATTTTAGTCCGTCATGTGGTGGATTTTATATTTTAATCATAACCTTGTCTTATTCGACTCTATATTTTGTAATATTGGTGGTGTTCTACGTAATATAGTTCAGTTATTGTGCATAAGTGAAATGAATAAAATAATACCACGGAGAATGTATTCCGAGATGCCACAAAAATTCTCTGGAGAGTTCTAACAAGGGGGCCACCATCTTGTTGGAACATTGAAATAATCGCAAGACACTTGTAATATTATTGTTAGTTATATTATAAAAAAAGGTTGTGTACTTATGTACAAGCGTTAGAAGTTATACTTCTTTAGCGTAACAAGATAAAAATCTTTTCAAAAATGTCATCTTACGCCTTATTCTACGTTTATAGAAAAAACGACACTAACAATATAAAAAATGTATTTAATACATTGATAGTTTTAATACAAAGAAATACAAACAACAAATAGAAAGAAACAAAATGTTGACTATAGCTAACTTCAGGGTTCGTGACGGTGTGCGCGCACATCGTAATAACTTCAGGGTGTCGGTATTTAGTGACGGAGTGCGCGCGCATCGTAAAAAAATCCACTCATGACATTGTTCCCTAACGGGCCAAAAGAAGTATAACTTCAAAAAGTAAAATAATAAAGATAAAGTTGTTACCGAGTTGTTGCGCGATGTCTCTGAGCAGCTGTTGCTCGGCGAGCTCGGCGCAGTCCGCTCCGGCGGCGAGGCGCGCGGCCTCCTCGCGCAGCGCTCTGTTCTCCCGCTCCAGCGCGCCGGTACGCCGCTGCAGCGCGTAAGCGTTCGCCTCCTCCTGCTCCGTCGGTGACGTGCCCTCCTCTGTGTCATTTGTTAGCACCTGTAAAACGATTAACTTTAGCAATTCTTTAATAATTCAATCAAAACCAGCAGCTGAGCTAGATACTCATACTCGTACAACAAAGTTCCCGAACTGCCCGAGTTTGAGCAATTTACAATAAGGGACCTCGAGAATCATTAAAGACTCAATTTGAGGGATTCGGTATCTTAACTCTGCCCTTCCAACGCACTCTGGATAATTTAATGTGTGTTATCAAAAACTTAGAATAACTGGATTTAATAAAACATCGAGACTATTTCAATGTTAAAAACAAAGAAACAATGATAGATTGAACATTTCATGTTTCAGGCTCAGTAAGACCTGTAACAATTTTACAAGAATGTCCCAAAAGCACATTGTTGATTTGCCGCATAGAAAGTTCAAACATCATATCGAGTGGGTTCTCATGACAAAAGGTGGATCTTATTATAGGGTCGATCAATATGTGAAGGATGGTCATATCTAGAGACAAAACTTTTATCTGTGTCAGGCAAGAACTATCATGTATTTTTATAAACTCATTCTGTGAAGAGATAAACCAGATCAGGTTCTTCTCGAAGACCAGGTTATTTTCCTAATCGGTGGTAGTTATCACGTTCATAAGCGACTCCTAAGGGCGTAAATGGAATAAAGTATTTTGGATTTTAACGCACTATACGCATAATACCCAGATAATTCATATTATATATTTTGTTACAGTACTTGACAGCACGGCAAAATAACGGCACTGTCTGTCACAGACGATAAGCACAGTACAAGAACCGAAAGGTCGGCAATTAATAAGATCCCAAACTACAAAAGAATCGCTGTGAGGGAGTTACCACCATACGACAGTCGCGGCTAATCAGCAGTCCTTTACCAACACCCTGCTTGGTTTAATATGATTTAAAAGAACAAAGAAATATTTTAAACCGATTATCTGTAACTAAACATTCAAACCAAAATGAAATAGATTTTTTATAGTACGTCACCTGCAATAGTTCAGTCTTAGCGTTGAGGTCGTGCCTAAGTTGAGTTATATGGTCTCGTGCACTTTTTAACTCGCCCTCCAGTGAGGTGACGCGCGCCTCTAGACGCCCGTTGGCCGTCAACAGTTCCTTACCGATTCGCGCCGTTAACTCAAGATCCTTCTCTTTCTGTAACCAATGAATATCTACTGCGATTTCTAAACAAACATTTTTAATCACACATATTATCTCGATACATTTTTTAAATCTCTTATAAGTCATTGGGGTCACTCAAGAATATAGTGCAGTGTAGAGGAAAGTGACAAACAATCGTGTTACTCATTGGAGTATTTATCAAAAACAACATTTAGATTAATAAATGTTATTATATAACTATATACAAATCAATGTTCATAGTCAAAACAATATGTTTGTTATACGTTATATATTATACGAGAAAATTCTAAAAACAAGCAATATATTCATACTAGATATAACATTACTATAGATTGATAATAATGAATTTCCGCAAAGTAATGCCTCATCATTTAAATATCTAGATACACTATGATTATGATAAAATAAATTCTACGGTAATGAATAGCAAGTATTGTATATTATTACTTAATCAACCCACCAAAAGAATAATCACATACAAGGCGAGCAAACCATATATAGGCGTAAAGCGTAGTAACTACAGTATATAACCACACTAGCTTTCGTTCGCGGCTACTGTTAATATAATTCGTGTTAATATAATTCCATTTACCCTAACCTATATCCTTTTCAGTATTGCTGACAACATGTACGTAAAATTTCATGAGTATCGATCGCCTTGAGTGTGTAAGGAGTGAAACCGTAACAAACAAACTCACTTTGGTATTACAATATTAATTATGATTTGTAGTTAAAATGTATTAGTGGAATTTAATTATTGGAGAGTCTTCAAGTAAAACATTACGTAAATAATTTAATCTAAACCAGGGGTGCTCAAATGGTGAGGAGCGAGTGCTTTTTGAACCGATCTCGATGAAATTTAGCCGATATAGAAGTATTTACTGATTTCGTTACAGGTGGGTTAACTAAAACAAAATGTAATAAATAAACAACTAAAATGTATTTAATCCACAAATAGGCCAGAATAAACCCCTCATCGCTATCTTTTATCGTTTTTAGCGGGATTTACCGTACCTATCTACCTAGACGACAATCCTGCATCTACACGCCTTTCAGAGTCAAATTTCAAGTTTGAGCACCTCTGTTTTAAACCCTTTAGCGTCATTAAAAACACCATTTTAGAGTTCCTAGCAAACAATGAAAAATATATTAACCTCCAAATGTGTATTTTTAAATATAAAAAATGTTCTTAGTTATTTGCGTAAGTAAAATATAAATGTTTTAGCAAAATAGTTAATTATTTTCCAATCGTAACATATTAGTTAAAGTTTCGAAAACTGTTATTTATACCAGTTTGTTAGCCCCCTAACAACGCAGTGTTTAAAACATTATACAATGATTATAAAAAATACACTCTTAGATATAAGAGTTTCTCTTAAATTGTCCATTACGATTAAAATTCCTTCATAGCCGTGGGAAATTCATTAAAGAACTTACTTCTTCTAATAGCCGTGTTACCGCTTCGATGTCATTGTAGGTTTTTGTCATTTGGCTCACCCTGTTGCTGCATAGAACTGGAAAAAAATATACTTGCGTGTAACAAGCAACCAATATTGCTCTTTCACCGTATATCAAGTTTTAATAAAGAAATTACTGAACGTAAAAAAAAACTTTTGTAACCAAATTTTTTTTTAATTCATAGTCATCGAACATTATCGATCGCTCTTACTAGTATATCAAAGACAAAAAAGTGAAAATCAAATAAGTGATTTATATAATTGTGCAAATTAGTTTAATATCTACTTAATTACGTAAAAACACACCATCACCATGTTTTCACAAGAAAATATGATAAAATTGTGGTGAATTTGGTGAAAGTAATGTTTATATTATTTCGAAGAATTAAGAAATTTTTTGAAAAAAATGTCGATGATTAGAAAAATATGTAACGATTTTTTTATATATAAAAAATACTTTAAGCATGCAAAAGGACGATTTGACCGTAATCATTGACTTCTTGAGTGATAGCAAAAGTATTTTTAAATCCGATCACAGTTCACGGATCACCTTATAGCTCCAACTTTTTTTGTTTCACCTTTTTTGAGAAAAATAAATCGACTTTGTTTAAGATCAACAATCGATACAATTATTATGTGTATAAAATCTGTTAAAATAGGTATCTATGTACCAAAACCTTATAAAGTAGTACCAATTATTTTCACTAAATGGATTATAAAACCAATAGTATCTTAATATTTTATATATAGGTACTAAAACGTACCAGAAATGTAGAGACTACCACAGTAAGAGAATCTTATAATTCAGTTATCGCGATTATTAGAAAATCGCTTACGTACACACAAAAATATAAAGTGGTACAGAAAAGAACTTCCTTGGCCTTAAAAAAAAAACAACATTCTTAAAATATAAATTTTCACCAAAAGACAAACCATTTATAACATTACATTATTTCTATGATTATTTATAAATAATAACCAAATTTTGCCTAACAATAAAGATATAGTCTAATCTTTTACAATACAGTTTTTGGTCACATTACACGATGTGCTTAATGGTATGCAGGACGAATTAAGTGACCACATCTTTTGTATTTTTTACGATCCGAGGAGTTGCTCGAAGCGATCAAAATAAGTCTATGACGTGAACTAAAAAATAATGCGGTTCATTCGGAACCGCAGTAGCAGGTACTTTTACGTAGAGGCAGAACAGGTTTGTAATGCGTTTTATAACATAATTCGTTTATCTCTTATTTGTTTACAATATAAAGATTTCGGTAATAAAAAAGTAACTCCACCCTTTATACATAAAAACGATAAAAATATCTATGATACAATCGAATGATAATTTTGCATAAACCATACCGAAAAGTTTCTGGTTTAGAAAATTATTCTGTATTGTACATTAGCGACAACTCTTGGATTCTAAACCTTTCAATTATGCTCTCTGCATTTGATCAAAATTTGCGAGTCACTTCTACCGCTTTCGTGGACCAGTTTGTCTGATTCTAAATTTAAAGGAATCATTAATTCATCAAATCTAATCAAAATAGAACTGCTTGTGAATATGAAATGCGTAAATAAAAGCATACCAAGTAAATTCACGCATTGTTTACCTTGCTATTACTGTAATTTATTAGGTGAAGAAAAACAATAATAGTATCGTATACTTAAAGCCAATTTATAATTGTAAAAGGAGTAAGTAATAATCAATACTTCTTGTCATACAAATAATATAGATAAAAATGACTTAAAACGAAAATTACACCGATAAGTGTTCGTATCGATTTATAATAAGGCCTCTACTTAAATACTTTGATATGAACATTTTTCTTTAATCAATAAAACGAGTTCTATTCGGTCAATATCCGGTTTAATAAGTACCTTCCTACTTTCTTCTCGTAGTACCATTACCTTAACTCGTAGTTCAGTCGACTGCATTCCATTCTTGTTTAGCTCTATGCATATTAATATTTGTAGGAATAATAAAATCGATACTAAAGTCTAACAAAGGCCTTTTACGTTTTAATATTACAAAATAGCATATTTGTATGTTCTAAAAATTGGGTAAATATCCTACAAAACTTAAGCAAATATTAGGTCAGCCTGTTCGTTTAGATGCCCGCCACACAAACACGTTTAAACGTATTTTAATCTAATTTATTAACCTAAACATCTTAGGACATACTTGAGAATATATTTTCAAATATGTTAATATAAATAATAACTTTAAATATTCCTTTGCTGTCGTCATATTCATTGCTATAACCGCAAACTACATTATTATAAATCTATTATATTCTCGTTACGAAAGAAGGCAGTATAGGCATCACTGGGAGAACAATATAATTATTGTGCGTTACGTTTCTTTTATTGTTTTTTTTTGTCTATTTATAGTTTAAATTCCCTATTACATTATTAACTGTTAAAGTATATAATTATGTTTTATAAAAATATAAAACTGCTGAAATTAATTCGGTGATATCTGTTATACATACATTTCATGATATAAATACACTTTATTCATATTCAAAATAAATCATAACAAATTATACATACACATTGAAGAATACTAGTGACTGCCGTGGAAAACATTCATTACAATTGGACACTACGTAAACAGTGTCTTACGTTAGTACAAAACAATCAACAGCACAACACAATACTGACAATTCAGTTTAAACTTCAAAGAGCCTCGCTTCAATAAAATTACAACAGCGTGTGAATAAAATGCACTCTAGTGTGAAAACAAAATTATTGTTTCGCAGCTCGCTCGCTTTAAACTCTGATAAGATAATGACCAATAGTAATTTGTTAAATTATTTACAAATCAGTCGAGATAGGGGAAAATTATTTGTATACTAACCAGGGAGAGCGCTTTCGGCGTTTTTCTCGTTTGCATTCATTGAAATATTTTAATCTCGATTGACGATCACAAACCATACGTGAACTTTTACGATTACAAAATAAACGCGTAGGTGTCTTTGCTCCGACAACAGTCCCACAAATACGGGCGCAAGGTAGCCGATCAAGTTATCGACTGTGATGCACTATAGGGTTACACACTACGTACAGACCCGGCACGACTCCACGTCGGTTTTGTGAAGTAAGAGCAAAACAAACCATTGCATTGTGTTTATCAGTGGGAAAAGTATATTACAAAAGACAAACGAACATCTACTTTTATAAACAGCTTTTTAAGTTCTTACGTAATATCAACAAACAGTTTAAAAATAATTATTATTTTTCAGGTATCGTGTAGTTTCAACATTGTGATAGATTTAATAAATGATTGTGCATAGAACATAACTAACACAGCTATTGTGAAGAATATTTCCAATATCTATTGAAGATATCTAACATGTTTGATGGAGTCAGCGACATTGTTTTATATAACAATCACTTATGAGAACCTACGTTAACTATAGGTAATAGCTTCGTTACGGTGTGAGTTTTTTACGTTCTTACCTAACTGCTTTAACGAGATATATCGATTGTGTTCATGATAAATCTGTCTCACGATGGTGAAAGACATTAAATGGTTTTCTTCATCGTTTCCTCTATTATTCGATGATTAAATATATAAGTTTGTAGATAATATAGATGGGATTTTTATGTTTAAGAGGTTTCAAATACATTTCGATCACCCGAGCCATGCTGTTTCGCCCTTTATTACTCAGGACATGGTAAAATTAACCGAAACCATATTCAAATGGATCCACCCATACAAATAGTAAAACTATAACTCAGGGCCAGTCGTGATCGACGTGTGTAAACTTAAAGAATTTTCGTGATATTTTCAAGCCAGCATGACAAAATGAAGGCTACGTAAAGACATATCGTGGATAAGCAATATCCCTTGTTATTGTAACTTTTTTGTTACCAATTGTTACCAATGTTATTGAATTACAGTATAATTTATACATATATTGTCAAGTCATTGCAGTAATTTTGCAAAATGAGTACCTACACAAAAGTCTTTCTCACAGCATAAATTACCATTTTTTGTGGAATCCGAAACATTACAATATTACTTTAATACACAATGTAACAAAGCCCCAGATAATTATGTTAATTTTTGAAGCATATAATGATGACAAGATGGTCAAAGCATGATAGACAAGTAAAGAAAGGAATGATTCGTGACGAAGCCAGGTACAAAATGCAGCGAGCGGTGAAGTGATAGACGTTGAACAGCATTCGTTCCTATCGATCTCATACCTCGATCGAGGAGCAAGTTCCTGATGACACGAAAGTAGAGCCGTCCGAATTTGTCTCGAGCGACATGATACAGGAAGTCTGGATATTCCCCGAGGCACTCTCGCAGTTCCGCGTCGGGTAAGTAGCTCAACTCTTGAAAGAGCTCAGGATCGAAGCCAGCTGGCGGCGAGGTACGCGAGATGCCCGCGCACCCCGCGCCTGAGCCCGTGCAGCCTTCCGCCGTGACGCGCCGAAGCCGCGACCATCGGCTCCGTCCGCCTCACGCCACTGATTACTCTCTTTTTGCACTTATATCAACTATATAGTCCACTGACATCACATGTAAGTCCTATTTCATATGTATCCGTTGAGCTATACTGCATGATAAGAACTGACAAACCATTTTACACTTCGCTAATAAAAATATTTTATGGAATGACGCAACACCTGTAAAACCGCCAAATTCGTGCCGATGTAATAATATCTGATTTATACACAAATATACTTTGAACAACAAAATGCTGGTTCGAGTTGCTCGATTCAGTGTAAGAGGAAAAATGTACCAATATAAACATAAACTAAATAAGCAACGCGATATGAATGATATAAGTAATTGCTTCTCTATAGAGAGAAATTGGAAGGAGAGCCACAACAAAACCAAGGTAGGATCAAAAATTCAAGAATCGAATATTGTCTTGGCTTATTAGGAAATTATCTTACTGGTGAATTCAAAGCGAATTTGAGTCAAAGTTTCAGAGACCTTACAGTAATATTAATATTTGGAATTTTATCAATGACAAGTATTATTCCATAGATTGTCAGCTCCAACTAAACCTTAATATTTAAAGGAACGTTCAAAGTTATGGGTACTACAGGTACTCGCATGTCATCATTTCCAAAAACAAAACCAAGAAAATACGAGCATGGCCAGAGTACTAGTAAAAAGACTGTTTTTTTTTTCGAACTGACTACGCTATTGACCAAGCAAGGTCTTAACAGCTTCACCGGACTACTATGTAAAAAGACTGATTACTATGTAACTATATGCGAACGGGGTTTTACAAAGAAATATAATTGTCTGAATACCTTGTGCATTGATTAAGTTTATACATTATACTACATTAGCGGACCCGGCGGACGTTGTCCTGCCTCGATAATAAAAAATAACTAAAATTCAACCATGGCGCCACCTTCTGGGTCTAATTGTAAATCTAAACCATTCTCGGATCCACTTCAACACGCATACTAAATCACATACATGTACGGAAGAAATTTATATATAAACAAGATAGATCGTATCATTGATTAACGCACAAAGAAGAATCAACTCTTCATATTTATACTACAGCACTACAATACTTTCATTTTCACTATTAGGTACAGCAATATTCCTGATTTTAATTGGTCACTATATCCTATAGCTTATGTATTATAAATAAAAGCCTATAGCTAATTATAATCACAATCCTAATAGAAGTTTGTCCCGCAGAGAATGTTGGAAAGCCTCATGCGCCAATTCGTGTTGACTTTTAACATATTTTTTCGCAATATGTTAATTATTTTAAAAATAAAAAATCATGTAAATGCATCAGAATGTATATGCATATGTATATGTATATGCATATGTATATGCATCAGAATGACACTCGAAGTTCGCGAGATGTCACTCGAGGACCTTGAAGGTTACGAAACGATAACCGGAATAAGGAGGTACTTCATATTATTCTTATAACCCGAACGCAAAACAGTTTCCAAAGTTAATCTGAGGTCAGGGTAATAAGCTCGTCATCATTTGTTACTCTTATCCCACTTAAGTAAGGTGGGCACAACATGTTTTCCTTTTCCACTCTCCCCTGTCAAATATCACCTCAGTACTCAGACTTTTATATACACATAATTTTTCACACAATCTATCCATATCATTTTGGACTTCCTCTACTACTACATCAGTCGACCTTCATACTCAAAACTTTTCCAGTTCTATCCCTTTCATCTCTCCTCATGACATGCCTATACCGTACTAACCGATTACTCCTCGACTTCTGTCACTGGTGTTATTTTAAACTTCCTGACATATCCTCATTTTTAACCTTCCATTCTTGTTACACTATACACCCATTTTTGACCAGACTAGGCCCCCCTCGGCAGCAGCTCAAGCCTAGGTCCGTTCCCTCGCTGTGGAGCCCTTGAGTACGCTGCTCGCGCGATACAGTGACACAAAATCTTACATCACTGCGACAACATTACACATATCACCTTCACACACGTGCACGCATACACGTTTACACATGCAGGTGGAAGGGTTTTATTTTTTCCCCTTATCAAACTGAAATAGTTTAGAATATTATCCGATACGAAATATATATAAGGGTTGTTGAAGTATGTATGCTTGGTACACATATATGTTTCAACAACTCATATATGTATGAATAGTTAGCTTAGCTTAGGTTAGCTTACATAGGTCGCGAATTGCATGTATCAGGCAACAGCCAAAGCCGAGGTGTGCCGCGCACCCTTGAGCTAGTTGTCAAAATAAAATCGGCTGAGTGCCTTAAGCGCTCGCCTTAGTAGTCCGGTGAAGCTGTTAAGACCTTGTTTGGTCAATAGCGTAGTCAGTTCGAAAAAAAAAACACACCCATTTTAACATTCGTATCTCTGCCACATGTCATTTTTTCTCATCTGTCTCTTTTGAGCCGAGATACATACAGCACGACTGGCCTTATAATAATTTTATACACCTTCCTCATGAGATTCAAGTGCATTTATGGGTGGCCAGCCAGCCAAAACACCTTTCGATATTTCATCCACCGTGCACTTATCCTATTCCTCACGTGTCATAGGCTAGTATATACGTAATATTATATAACATAATATGACCTGTAAATCGTTATCCATTTAGGGTTTATGCTGTAACATCTTTGTATATAAATTTCTTCTGTGCGTGTGTATGTCACTGAACTCCTCCTAAACGGCTGGACCGATTTTAATAAAACTTTGTGTGCGTGTTCCAGTGGATCTGAGAATAGTTTAGATTCACAATTGGACCCGGTAGGTGGCGTTGCAGTTGACTTTTAGGTTTTTTTTTATTATCAAGGCAGTACAACGTCCGCCAGGTCCGCTAGTATAAATATAAAATTCAAAGATGTTATCGAAAGAAGCTAAAGCTGAAGCTCCGAATAATATAAACAATAAAACATTACGCTCTTCTTCATTATAGGGACAAAGCAGTAATGATAGTTATATAATTAAAATAAAGACAAAGCTTTTATCAAAGGCTAGCTCGTGATCTGAGAAATAATATGCGATAAACAACCTCGTGATTTTCCTTATATGAAAAAGTAAGTGGTAAAATATACAACGTAGCAAATATATTAAAACAAACTCTGGCTTCAGGTCTAAATATATATACATGTAATATATATATAGCTATGTATTCATATAGATTTAATCTTTTCCGGTTTATAATTAGTGTTTGTATAGATATAGTAGCTAGAACAGAACATACACGACATAAAAAGTAAAATTACTAAAATTAACTGAATAACATTCTAGATTGGTAATAAAAAAATCATTAATAAATTTAATTTTAACGTTGATTAGTTTTTAATCTAGATTGTACAAGCAATTTCCAATTAGTATCAGTCGTATTTCAAGATACTCTCGAGACAGGTAATAATAATAATCTCTCAGTTAAAATAATAAAAATGGAGAAAAATTGTTTGCAAAATATAGGAGGACAATAGTAAGTACAATGGGATTCCTACTCGGTTCTTAGGTTTAAAACGGCGGTCAATAAACAATAGATGATTTCATACATTATTAATAATCACCTACCTCTCTGGTACAATCAATAGTGTATAAATCATTACTATCACGGTGGAAATATCGCATTTTCACGGTCAACGTAAGAAAAACTACATTCAACAATATTATAATAGTATTTAACCTTGAAACGTTCTTATAAAAATTAACACAGTATGGCTCTTTCTTAATTCGTACGTACTAATTATAGTCTAGGCGATAATAAAATAATAATCTCAAAGAAATAACAGATTGTCAAGTCAGTATCATTTGTATTCGACAGTAGGAAATAATGCCAATTTTTAAATTAATTAATTATTGTTTCCTTGAATGCGCATCATATAAAAACTACACTTTCACTAAGGCCCTTATTATCTGTAATGAACTGCAGAAACTGCATGCAGAACTGCATGAATATCGAATTATTGTTACCAACTCAATAATTATATTTTTTATTTATTTCAATAAGTTTATAATATATGAAATAGATACTTATTGATTCGTAGCCATGTTAGTACGAGTATATTAACATCTGTGACAGCGCTATATATAGAATATATATATATATATATATATGAAAACGGAAAAAGGGGAAGCTCGAGCCATGTGTTGTTTTTATAACTATTGGTAATTTTATTACCTAATCATTCGATATCTGATATATATAAAAAATAATTAAAATGGAATAATAATAATATTTAAACTGCTTATACTGGAGTTGCCATATATAAGCAAAAATTTGAACAACTACTTGGAGCTACTTACCTCTTTACAGCACTTTTGAAATGTATTTAGTATTGATATATAAAGCTCAAAATCTGATACAATTTAAAAGAAAGCCTGGATTGATTTCGACATATGATAAAGTATGGTTGAGCCAGTTCAAAAGCGAAGGTCACACAGCACGTGAGTCACTGACGTCGGACAACCTCACCTTCAGGTTAGAGGAAAATTGACATTAAGCAACTTTTCACTTCGCTACCGGTTTTTTATGACTTAAGAAGTTGTTATTTTATAATAATATTTATTAACTTCGTATTAGTTATATATATATATGCTATTTATATATTGGCAATTGATTAAAGTACCGTAAAAATTTAAATAATTAAATTAATTGTCAGAACAATTAATTTTATACATATTACTATGAAAAAAAAAAACATCTAAGTAGTGATTTTAAAATAAAATATTAATCAACAAAACATATCATAATAATCAGTAACGTGTAAAAATATCTTGTATGCCTAAATAAACATAAGTGGGTCGCAGAATATAAACATGACGTAATTCGACCCTGTACACACAGAAACGAAATATAAATACTATTTTAATATATTCCTGTACGTGTACAATCAATATAATACAACAGTACACTGTAAACAGTTTGGAATTCAGATTATAAAAAAGTCATAATTTAGAAACATGCACATTTTTATATAGTCTGCTCTCACGATCAATTCTTAGAAACAAAGAGTTATTTGGTTTTTTTTTTCTAAACATCTAATGCACTGTCCGTTTCCATCTCAAATAATAGTATAAAATATGGACTTACATGAAAAAAATACAGTGTAGAGTGTACATTGGAATTTTAAATCAACTAAATTTTAAATCGGATATGAAAATTTGAAATGAATTTAAACACCTCAACATAGAAAACAATCTTTATTATAAAAGAAGATTTCTTTTAATAACGGTTCTAGTGTTTGAGGCCAGTGGTAATAAACTTTCACGATCAAGTGCAGACGTCTGCAGCGTACACATAGCAAGCACGCGAATTGCGCGATCACGACACCACATACGAACGAGTATAAAGCAAAAACCGTATAACACAAGACCGCGCGACACGTCCACTTCCTTCGATGCCATACCAGATACTAAAATACACTTTGCATTATAAATGTGTGCGCATTATAATTATAACTTGGCTTTGAATTATGTACATAGTATATAAGTTCCATACAATATTTGCAATGAAATCCCGTTTACCGGACCTTTCACTTGGTGAATTCAAAATACTTCTGCAGTCGGTACAACGAACAGGTGCACCCGCCTGCAAGTCACAATCCAATGGAGAAGGAAAACTATGTACGTAAGCACGAGTGCATACTCAACCGTGACCACGATATTACTACCGCTTTGATGGATAGATGTTGTTGTTCACTCTTGATCTTGAATATCTCTTATATTGAAGCTATTCCTATTTCCTTTCAACTTTTCCGTCATTATAATAACTACGATATGTATTTTTTTTTTTTTTATAAAATAGCTGTGATTCATTGATATCTTACATATTTAGATCTACTGGAATCGTATGTTTAAAAAACAATCAACAATTTTGGGGTGTAAGGAGTGTCGAATAATATCATAAGACTTGAGACACCCAAGCCAACCTCACCTGCACGTGGTGAATAACGAACAATGACGAACGAGGCAATGGTGAAAGCGGGGTGGTAGGGTTTTACAGCCTGACTGGGTCGCAACCACCACGTATATGGTAAAAAAGCCCGTCATAGTGATTCTGTGGGTCGCGTTTCGGAATCAACCTGTGCATATCCAGCTTTTCGCAGGCCGGCATGACAGCGGCGACCGGCGATGGATAGTGTGTCACTCGGTGGTCGCCATTGTTTTTGGATTGTACTGTGTTTACCATCAGGCATAATGCAGTCATTTTGCCGTGCTACTATTAAAAAAAAAAAACAATGATTGAGTACTAATTTTTCGTTTATACTGCGCTGAAGATCTAAAATAACCATTTTAGTTTTGTCATGCATCCCACGGTATATATATATTGCAAATAAAATAAATTTATTTGCTATAATCTAATGCAAAATATCAGTAGGTCATGGTTAACATCTGATACATTTCTACCGTATTAATAATTGGTTATACATAAATATACCTACTTGGTATATGTATACATAAATTGGCGAAGACAAAACAGTTCAATAGCTTTTGTCCAATAACTCCTTTGTTTGTTGTCACCCAATTTCCTTTATTTTATTATTTAATAATTATTACAAAGTTCAATGTTATCAACTTGGAAACAGTTCTTATTAATTACCATTGAGGAATCAGAGGCTTTATTCATAAGTATCTAATCATCATACCATCCTTACGTCTGTCAATCTACAATATATATACCATATGTGTACACATTCCACAAATAACGCCCCAACAAAAAAAAATTGTGGTTAAATTTCGACTACTGGACGACCACTAATTTATATACATTGTTAGCAAATAATAGAAAATCCACTTTATATTTATGATTACTAAACAAGGGATGAATATAACAAGCAAAAAATAATACCATCTCATAATCATTATAACCGTATACTGATCATTTTAAGTAACCGATTAAACATCAATAATAATATTAACGCATTAATCGAGTTCAGTCATTTGCATTATACTGTGTATTGTATCATGCATAGAGTGTATTAAAATAGTTTTATATAGAAATTAAACAGTTATTTCTTTAATATATTGCGATGAAACGTTTTGACCATTGTTTCTTTTACAAAATTGTTTTACAGTACTTATTTATGTCAGACAGTGATATTACAGATTGTATATCATACTCTTATAACATCGAAAAACGAATTACCTGAAATGAGAGCATGCAAACTGGAATAAGCGATAAGGCCAGTCTACCAACACTTAAAAATTATGTACGTATATGTCATTTGTGTCCTATTCTTATGTTTTAAATTCGTTGAAATTTTATATTAAACTAGCGGGTCGGGCGGACGTTGTCCTATCTTGATAATAAAAAAATCTAAATTTTAACCGCAGCGCCGCCTACCGGGTCCAATTGTGAATCTAAACCATTCTCGGATCCACTGGAACACGCACACAAAATTGCATCAAAATCGGTCCAGCCTTGTAGGAGATGTTCAGTGACATACACACGTACAGAAGAAATTTATATATAGAGATTAAATATTCAGAATCACATGTATATTAACTATTATTTAAGATAATAAATACAACTTTGAAAATAATGAAAATGACATTTTACGTGCGATTTCTACGTTTTCGTTCAGTCTCTCAATAATTGTTTTAATAAAAGAACATGACCTTGTTTCTATATAAGTTATAATTTTTATAAATTGTTCGACGGGCAGCATTGCAAGCGATTATAAAAAAAAACCGTAACAACACATATAATAATGGCAAGAGTAATAATACAAATAAATAGTCACGAAGAAATAACACAAATCGAATTTTAAAGCACAGGTAAAAAAAATAATTGAGCTATATGATTGTAATTGCCTTTACGGTTTGATTCTGTAGTATAATATACGCAAATAGTTTACAATGAAAAAAATAATTATCTTCTCACGGTCAAGATAACAGATCTGGTTCACAGCTGTTGCGCGATGCGACGCCGCGTCGCGCCGTGCCGGCGACGCGACTGGTTTCCCCGACTCCTGAACAACCCCTAATCGATGCCACGGCGACAAAGCTATATATTACCTACACTACTCTTTATATCTAAGATTCATTCGAACAATGACTACCCACCCGGTAGGAGTTATCTATGATTTTAACATTTTAACACGAATATATTTTGATCGTGTACATTGCACAAACAAATTTCGTATTACCATGAAAAATTCATAAAATCACTACTTTTTTTTTCAGTCGCTACTATAAAAATATAAAACAGACCCACTTTTGCAGGCAGCCGTATGTGGGCACGTGTAAAAATTATTACTATATCATGAATAGTATACACAGTTGCTAAAGCAAGAGACGGGGCGTATGTTGCGCGTTGCGTTACGGCGCATGACAAATTTTGTCGTCACTGTTTATTGATCGTCAGAGTGCGGCAGCGACGCGGTAAGCCGAAGTACGTACACGCGTGTCTCGTGACTACCGGCGAGACCGGCACTGGTCGACTGGTTGTTGAATTGCGAACGTCTAGCTACGCGCACGCGCAAATCTACTATCACAGAATAACATTACTGAATTACTGACTACCCGATGGGCGTAACGAATGCGTCACCTTCCCACAGCAGCCGCATACGAATACGTTAATTGAATATTAATTTAAAAAAAAGCTAAAACCCCATTACAAACAGTATGTAAACTGTTAAGTACATTATCTTACAGACGTGTTTAATACTTTGGATTGAGTGTACGCAATAGAAATACATTTGATTATTTATTTTCGCATAAAACATTAAGTTACATAAATTCTACTCAATTGAATTCATATTTCCTTTAGATATTTTAATAAATAAATAAATGTACTTTTAGATTAAGATAGAAGACCTTTATATATCATTAGATCAATTATTTATAAACTTAATCTAAAATTAAGGAATTCAACTAAGATTATTTAATTTAGCACATTTACGTGCGGGTAAATGACCATCAACTTAACAATAAAATGATAATTTTTAATCATTCCAGTTTTCCAGTTAGTAATTAAAAGTAATTTTATGTTTTTCTGAAACTGTAAGCTAATTGTAATGTAATTACAAAGTAGCTGATAAAATGAACAGAATTATATATTTAGCCACTAACAACAGTTCTTAAAGCAAAGAAAAAAATCTTTCAATGGCTCTTTGGAGCACTTGATCTCTTGTAAGGCCGTGTAGAGGACAAGAGCGTATGAATGCTCTGAACGGCCTCTTGCATGAATGCACCAGACTAACTGTATTGTGAGATAAGAATGCAACATACATAAATGTTTGTTTTTTTTTCGAACTAACTACGCTATTGTGCTAGCATATACATAAATGCATTCACTAATGCTTATTATCACTTAACAGTTGGGAATCCCATTTTGAAATCTTGCGAAATTCCGCTTGCATCAATAATCTATACTAATATTATAAAGAGATAAAGTTTGTGACGTTGTACGGGGTAATCTCAGGAACTACTGGTCCGATTTCAAAAACTCTTTTAGTGTTATATAGCTCATTTATCGAGAAAGGTTATAGACTACATATCATCACGCTAAGAGCAATAGTAACGGAGCACTAATGAAGAGTGTTTCAAAATCGGGGGTTTATTTCGTCTTGAGAGCTTCCGTTTCGTGTCAGGTTTAGCCCAAAGTAACTCTATTCCACGCAAACGAAGTCGCGGGCAGAGGCTAGTATATAATATCGCGTAAGTGTAATTAGCTGGTTAATGTACCTGTAATAGTAGTAATCTTTATACATAAATTTATTCTGTGCGTGTGTATGTCACTGAACTCCTCCTAAACGGCTGAACCGATTTTAATAAAACTTTGTGTGCGAGTTCCAGTGAATTCGAGAATGGTTTAGATTCACAATTGGACTCGGTAGGTGGCGTTGCGGTTGACTTTTAGGGGTTTTTTTTATTATCAAGGCAGGACAACATCCGCCAGGTCCGCTAGTATAGTAAGTAAAAGTAGTATGTGAGTTGAGCGATATTATAAATGTAAAAAATATATTACCTTAATGTGACATCATCTTACATACATTTTTATAGTACATGTGTGATGGGTATTAGAAAGAAATTGAAAGTATTTATTATAGTAAATCGTTTTATTATAAACAACAAAGGATGAGGTTTGAATAAACTATCAATATATCCGGTGGCATATGTTTTATCTCTTTTTTTTTCGAAGAGCTCTTGGCAATTAATAGCAATGAGCTCGGGAGGCAATTGCGAACAAAATACTTAATGTAGACAAGTGTTGGCATATTTCAAGCGAATGTATAACAAGCTTGCGCTCGCAGACCCCCCTCCGGACACCCCACACGATTACTCTGTCTAGACGTATCCGAGGGCTGTTCTTTAATGGTTCTGGTACTGTATGGTTAAAACACTGGGAAATAATATTAAACCCCGAACGAGGGCGGATGCACGCCTAAAAACCTTTTTTTATATATATTTTTATGCGAAATCTCTCATGATTGCAATAATAACTCAACTCCTTAAGATTATTTCTTTAATTCAGACATGTATTTAGGGATTTGATATAAATTGAAGCTGCAGTTTGCGTTGATTTGGCATTTAAAGTTTTTACTAATTATTCTTATTTTTCTTTAGCTGATTTTTTAAGTTGGATTTATATCGATTATCTAAATGTAAAGACGTGTTACTATTTTTTTTTAATATTTATGAAATTATATGGATAACATTTATGACTTGTGAAACGTCAAATTATTATCTATCTGAAACCCATGTTAAAATCATTACATAGTATAAAACAAAGTCCCCTACCGCGTCTGTCTGTCTGTCTGTTCGCGATAAACTCAAAAACTACAGAACAGATTTTCATGTAGTTTTCACCAGTAAATAAAGTGATTGATGAGGAACGTTTTGGTATATAATTTGTCATGGATTGTTTTTATAATCAGGGTGGGACAACGTCTGCCGGGCCCGCTAGTATTTGTATAAATGTTACGTTATTCAGTATGTCTAAAGTAAAAAAAAATCTTTTACTTAAATCAGTAGACTGTAATAAAGGCCTAAGTAGTAGTCCAAGTATAGGGCTTCCCTTATATCCATCACAGAAGTCAATTAATTTGGGTCAACGCCGTCAACGGTTTATATGCAGTACCTACGTGTAAAGAAAATAATAGGTAAACTGAAGTTAATTACATTACGTTCAAACTTCAAGTATTATTTGCAGATGTTTTCGATGTATAGATTCTAAACTATAATTTTAACTATTGGTATAAAGGTCTTAAACTGAAGTGTACGTGAATAGCAGGTTTTCTTTTCTACAAACGAATCAACATGACCGCATTTCACTTGGAAATAAGTACAACTCAAGAATAATTGTGACCATCTATCTATAGATAAAGGTATATTTACGGAGGTCATCACATCGGTTCAAGAGTACAAAGACTAAGTTTATCACAATGCATATAATAAATGCTATTCAGTCGGAGATGAGTTCTTCTAACCAACAATTGCTCTGGTGTTACGTTTAAGAATATACAGTCGATTAATGTATGTTTTACTATTTTTATATAAAAAAAAACATTATCATTTCTATACGTACAGTTTGTGTTTAAAGTGTACCGTGTATGTTTACAGTCCCATATTCTTGTGTAAAGTGTGTCAAAATGATAACATAATAATATACTTAAAATGCAAAATTGTCAACATTATAACGGCAGATCTGAGTATCAATTTAAATTAATTCTGCACGAAAAATCGATTGTAAAGAAACTTAAAAATGTGCAATACGTATACAAAGAAACAAATTATACACTAAAAGATAGAATATTATGAAATAGTTTTGCTATCCAAGAAGTCAAAAATAGTTGAAAATCTTACAGCAATAAGTTATACTTAAAATTAACTTCATTAACTTCTATTTTAAACGTTAACGGTGTTATTACAAAAAAGTTAAATACTTGGTTTAAAAAGGTTTCGAATAAAATGCACCGCGCTCGCCCCAGGCAAGTTCGCGTTATCCTTTTTCGCAAGTCTAACCTAACGTAACCAAAGCGAGACAAAAGAACAAGATGACGAACATTCAGCGACCGCAGTGCATTTAATTCGAAATCTTTTTAAAGCAAGTATTCAATACGTATTTAACTTTTTTGTAATAACACCGTAATCGTTGTTACACCCTAAGAAAAGAAAACAATATTTAACTCAATGTGATTAAATAACGCCTAAGTTTGAAAAAAAAATCGTCAGTTTTATGATTTGAAATTAACAAATTGGTATTTAGGCCTCCGGGATTCAAATAAACAAGTTTTACAGCTTCATTTTTAGAAAATAACATTGTACCAAGTATGAAGCAATTAATAAATGAAATCTTGTTTCACGGCATGCAACATTTATTTTTATTTGACCGCAGAAAATAGTTATATCATGAGGGAAACGGTGTTAGTAATAACATATTATACGTATATTGTGCGGAATTAAATTAGAAAAATTTCACGTTTGAATTACCGTGTGTTAATATATGGCCACAAAAGAATTTAATAATGAAACGTGTTATATTGTTAAAGTAGAAAAAATAAATCCCTAGATCGTGGGAAATAAGTAACATTTTCTACTTTAAAAAATTATAACACGATAAATTCTCAAATAGAAAATTAAAAATAATCAATCGATTAAATTAACGTTCGTCAATTACAAACCTTCACCTAAAAGTTACTGTTGAGGTACAACACCTGTTGAGTTTGTAGAGAAAATGTAAGGAATATTCATACTCACGGAAGTAATTAAGAGTCTCCCTGATCTGGTCAGGTGTAAGGGCTAAGTCTTCTGAAGTAAGCTGCAACGCCGGCGACGGTATAAACCAATCCTGATTTTCGTATCCTAAAAAGATATGAATTAATTAGAAACCTATGTAAGTGACCACTCAGTAAACCATGATATATTACGATAAACAAAGTGTTCCAATCAATTTTTACAAAAATTCGAATCCGTATAACATAGTAGGCAAACGAACAGGTGGGTCACCTGATGGTAAGTAATCATCGCTGTTCATAGACACTAGCAACACCATGGGAGTCGCAAGTGCGTTGCCAGCCTGTGTTTGGGGGGAGAGCGGAGGTGGGCCTCCGGCGCTCTCACTGACCGAACGAAACGTAACAATGCAAGCATTATTACTTCACGTTGGTTTTCTGTGAGAGGGTGGTACTACCCATAGCGAGCCGACCCATTTATGCTGAAACCAGTAATAGCTTCAGCGTGGCTCTACCACCTTCCAGACTTCCTTCTAGATTACGATAAACAACAAGCGTTCAAAACAAAAATTCGAATCCTTTGAAAATAATATAAGTACTTATAATATATAATTTTAATAGTATAAAGATCTTTGGGTCTAATATATTAGGTCTTTACCTACGAAATTGCCGTTTTGTATGAAAAAATTTAAACGAATTTTTTTCATGTATTTTTTATTTGAATTAATCGAAGTAATCACCCATGCAATCAATGCATCTTTGCCAACGCAGTGGCAGTTTATTGATGCCCTTCTTAAAGAAATCAGTTGGACGGGAGGCAACAAATTCTTCAAAGGCATTTTGTACTGCCTCTCGGGTATTGAATTTTTTTCCCGCCAAGGAGTTATCCAAATTCTGGAAAAAGTAGTAGTCTGTAGGCGCAAGGTCTGGTGAGTAGGGCGGATGACGGAGAACTTCCAACCCCAGTTCTTGCAACTTGGAGACCGTCTGCTGTGCAGTATGAGGTCGCGCGTTGTCGTGCAGGAGCAGCGGAGACGAGCGATTGACCAATGCTGGTTGGAGATGTGCCAGCTTCTCCATCATTGTGTTCAGTTCTTCACAGTACACATCTGCAGTAATGCTCACCCCGTTTGGTAAGAAGCTGTGATGAATCACACCGGCGCTAGACCACCAAACAGTGACCATCACTTTTCTAGGGGTAAGTTTTCGTTTAGGGCATTGTTTAGGTGCTGAACCAGGATCCAACCAACTTGCTGAGCGCTTGCGGTTATCAAACAGAATCCATTTTTCATCGCAGGTAACAATGCGGTTCAAAATTCCTTCATTTGTGTGTCTGTTGAGCAGTACAAGGCACGTCTCGACGCGTACTTCGCGCTGGCGATCATTGAGTTCGTGGGGCACCCATTTGTCAAGCTTTTTTACCTTTCCAATTTGACGCAAATAAACCAATGTTGTTTTGACGCTAATGTCGAAAGCTGTTGCTAATTCAGCCGTAGATTGTGTATCATCAGCTTCCACGATCGCCTTTAATTCATCATTGTCGACCAAAGTCTTCGGACGACCGCGAGGTTCATTTTTCAGGACGAAATTTCCAGAACGGAAGCGAGCAAACCAATAGCAGGTGGTGCGTTGGTTTGTAGTGTTAGCTCCGTAAACGTCGTTGGTGTTGCGTGCCGCTTGTGCCGCGTTGCTGCCACAGCGGTACTCATATTCCATAATTACTCGAATTTTTAACGTATCCATGATGACAAAAAAGATTGAAATGCGATGAAAATGTAACACTAATCAATAAACAAATGACTACTTTTGGAAAAAGAATTCCATGCTTTTAAAATAAAATTAATTTGAAATTAGAATTCTTAGCCAATCAAAAAATATTTTGATTTGAAATGGCCAGTACTGCAGAACGCCAATTTCATAAGTAAAGACCTATTGTTTGTGAGGTATATTTCTTATTAACATAACAAATGACCTTTTTCATATTAACTAAAGCGATTGAAGTTTTAGACTTAGTTATTCCGTAAATATACTTATATTATGAAACCGAATCCAAGTGTTAGAAAAAGCAAAAGTAAAAATAGATGTTTGCTATGTGAATGTTGCAGAAAATGCAGTTGACTGATGGCAAGTATGAGACCGGTCAGAACATGTACTGGGCAACGGGCGATGACTCGAGCGATGAGACATTATTATTTATAGCATTTACCGAGAGCGCCGGCGCCGGAAACTGCTCCTCAAACACTTACGCTTGAGTTACACTCACACCTATGATTCTCAACCTACTTAGTTCCCAAAATTAACGTATCTTAATATTATAACCGATTATATTATAATTACATATTATAAAACAAAATCCTCTGTCATGTCTGTCTGTCGGTCTGTTCGCGATAAACTCAAGAATTAGTGAACGGATTTTCATGCGGTTTTCACCAATAGATCGAGGTTTTTTTTATTATCAGGGCAGGACAACGTCCGCCCTACCCGCTAGTTACAATTATAAAGTCAAGTTATATATTGAAGTAAAGTTGATAAAGGATATATTTTGTATTGAATAAAATCTAATTTTTAGCAATTTTTAACTAAATCAAAGAGTATTATTGAAAATTTATATACTATTAATTCCTTAATATATTATACACATATTTACATCGTACAATTTTTTGTAAAAATGAATCACTCCGTTTTTTAGCTAAATCATACATGCATACAACCAGACATACGAACACAATAGTTTATCCATCACAATATTTTGAAGAAAAAAGAATTAATAGACAGACAGAATTAGAGATTTTTTTATTAAAAATTCTGATCAAGCAACCATAATCGTCTGATTAAAACGTCTAGAAGGAAACATTCAAAGAAAGTTTATATATAATTTATATTTATGACTATACTTATATATCAGCTTTCTCTCGCGGCTTCGCTTGCGTTAATAATATATATTTAATCTCTCAGTACAGTACAGAAACAGAATATTTGGGATGACGTTTTCATATTTAACGTATTAAGAACTCGACTGGATTATAAAAATGTATTATAATACTAGAATCTTCGATTATAGGTAAAACACAATTTGTAATTAACTATTTAAGCGGGTTAATGAGCGTAATTTTCGATTAAACAATTCCTTAGCACAAAACAAGAACGGATTTATACTTCGTAGGTTGAAATTAACACACCGACAACTGTCTCTAAAGAGACCTTGCCATTTCAATGTAAACTATTGCGTAGCACAACTATTGTTGTATAGAAAAATGTTAGACCGATTTAGGTGAACACTTAAATGCAATTTGTGGAAATGAGTTATATAAACCACATTAAGTGTTTGTAGTTCTATTAACAAACGAAATCGTTAATGGACGTTGTAGTCCGGTGAAGCTGTGAAGACCCTGCCGGGTCAATAGCGTAGTCAGTTCGAGGAAAAAAAAAGTTAATGGACGTTACTAGAACTAGAACCAGAAAATAGAGATTTTTGCCAGTTCAAAAAGGTACCACAAAAAGCATATAAAATCAGTAATAACGTATTCCGTATTACCTAATAACATAATAACATTTACACCTAAAGGTATTTTAGTATTACATATGAAGGACCAAGTACTGTCGTTGCTTTGTTCGGGATTGTATTATCATCATTACATAGTATAAAACAAAGTCCCCTACTGCGCCTGTCTGTCTGTCTGTTCGCGATAAACTCAAAAACTACTGAACGGATTTTCATGCGGTTAAACACCAGTGGATAAAGTGATTCATGAGGAAGGTTTTGGCATATAATTTGTCAAGGATTTTTTTTTATATTCAGGGCAGGACAGCGTCTACCGGGCCCGCTAGTGCTTTTATAAGTCATAATTCTAATTTTTCATAGCACCGAAACTTAAACTACAGTAAAAACCGTTTATTGCGACATCGTTTAGTACAATATACCACTTATATTGTGACCCAGAACAAATGTCCCGGCTGAATGCTGTATCTCGAAAACATCATCGGTTGTTAAGAGTATCGGTTTTTACGACTAAATATGAGTAATCCCTTCGATGTCGTTACAAAAGATTTTGATTGAACTTAGATATTTAGCTATTTATTCTATCGCTTTACTCTTATCAAATACGCAGTTAAAGAACGGATTTTCCTAACTATGTTACATAATCAGTTCTTTCGAGTCCATGAATTCTATGTCGAACCAAACAACATGCACCTATCTGCTATACTAAGTTACGTATATAAAATTTAAATTTGCATATATGTATGTATGTATGTAACATAAACACAACAGGATTCCTAGCGAGCAGATATATTTTTATTGATTCGGAGATGTTAATGTCTAGAGATGCACTTTCAGGAACAATATTGCGTACATTAACAAGATGGACTTTTACTTGATATTCTTAAAAACGAACGCCTTTTGAAAAGAACAATATAAAAATAATAAGAAGTATTTCAACTATAACTAACAGCAGGAAGAGTATATCCCCTATATAAAAGTACTTATACCAGTTGGTACTTATACATATATAAGTACCAAATTAGTCATTTATGGATGTGTACTACATTTTACGTACTCCAAGTCTTTACTTTGAGACAAGTTCTCGTCAAAAAACCGAAAACTGTACTTTACCATTACATTGAATAGACCTAATTGCTTATAACATAAATAAGACTTGACCTAAATTCTGAAAACAGGTCTGCTTTCCGAGATTTGTTCTCATACAAAATTAGAACGAATCTACAGAAAATGTGTATTTATAAAAAGTTTGCAATTTAAATATACTAGCAGCTCTGACTAGGTGACTTACTTTTCCCTGAAATAGTACCTACTATCATTCATACAACCAACACACAATGAAACAACTGTCATTGCCGAAAATTTAAAAAAATACCTGATGTGTATTATCAAAAAAAAAACATTACGATTTTTAGTAGCATATAGTGCTAAAACTGGCTAGCATGTAAACCCATTACTTGCAGGATTGCAGAATCTTGCAGAATTACATTACATTTTTGGAGATTTCATAGACCGCGATTCATTGTAATCGATTTTTTTTATAGTAGCACGCCAAAATGACTGCACTGTGCCTGATGGTAAGCACAGTACAATCCAAAAACAATGGCGACCACCGAGTGTCACACTATCCATCGCCGGTCGCCGCTGTCATACCTGCCTGCAAAAGGCTGGATATGCAAAATGCGGCCCGCAGAAGCGAATCATTATGACGGGCTTTTTCGCCATATACATAGTGGTTGCGACCCAGTCAGGTTGTAAAACCCTACCACCCCGCTTTCGCCATTGCCTCGTTCGTTATTCAGCAGGGTGCACCACGTACGGGTGAGGTTGGCTTGCGTGTCTCAAGTCTTAGATGTTATTCGACACCCCTTACACCCCAAAATTGTTGAATTTTATCAAACTGACACATTAATATATGTTAGGTTTACTTATTATATTATTTGATCTTAATTTTTATGGAGTTACAATAACAACGGTTATAATGGTAACTACGCTGAAGCTATTACTGGTTTCAGCATGAATGGGTCGGCTCGCCCGGGGTAGTACCACCCTCTCATAGAAAACCGACGTGAAGTAACAGTGCTTGCATTGTTGCGTTTCGTTCGGTCAGTGAGAGCGCCGGAGGCCCACCTCCCCTCCCCTCTCCTCTCCCTTCCCTAACCCTTCCCCCCAAAGGATGGCAACGCACTTGCGACTCCTCTGGTGTTGTTAGTGTCCATGGACGGTAGTGGTCACTTAACATCAGGTGAACCACCTGTTCGTTTGCCATCTATGACATAAAAAAAACAAGATATAATAACAATATTAGCATATAAATACGACTTTTGCCTCTTTAGTCATTTATTTATTAAATCCAACCTCATTTTTAAGGTGGGCAGCTACAAAAATATAAATTACTAGCTGACCCGTGCAACTTTGTCTGCACCAAATCGGTTACCACCGATTTCAATTGTATTTTTAAACGAGAACAATTTTAATAAACCTAAATAAAACCCGATTGTAGCCACATCTACTGTTTCCATTTATGAATCCAAACTATCAAGGGACTCACTCAAACATATACTGAAATGGTATGTGAGAAATCATTTAAAATAAGCCTAGAACCCGTTCGTAGCATCACCTACCGGGTTCAATTAAGATAAAAACTAACCTACATATATTGGCGGGAATATAAAAAAGGAGCATAATCTATCTGCTATACATAGCGCAAAGAAAATTAACCAAAATTCGTCAAGAATTTCATTAACTAAAAATATTTGACTTTCATCCGTTATCCTGGAGAATCCCTTGCGTTTTACGGGACAAATATCCTAGATGTAACTTTATAATATTAGTTATTACTGTGTCAAATTTCGTCAAAATTGGTCCAGTACTTTCGGTGTGATACGTGTTCACAGGGACAGACAAGAGACAAAAATTGTAAAAGCATTATTTTTGGCTTCTCTATCGATAACAAAGTCTACCACGAATATATATATTTTTTAATGTACAGATTTGGCCTAGTTACAGTTTTATTATAAGTAAGTATAATATATAGATATATAGATTACTTATTACATTATCTGGTCTTGATTTCTAAGGAGTTAAAATAGTAACATACTTATAATAACAATATTAACATATAAATAAGACTATTGCCTCTTTACTCACTTAAAAAAATTAAATCCAACCTCATTTTGAAGCTAGTCAGCTACAAATATATAAATTAGTAGCTTAACAATTTAACTAATATTTGTAAACAATTCAGTGCAAAACTAGTAACAAACTCAACGTGGACGGTACAAGTTATTATTAAGAGCGTAATACGTAACTGCTGTATAACTAATACCTTTACAAAAACATTCGTCTAAATCACATCGTCCTTGAATATGAATTAAAGAAACGGAATATTAAAAACACGCGTATTGTTTTTACATGAATTTAATAATTTTATTATTCGAATTCAAATGATCATACAGATCTTCTAGTAAAATTTTCTAAATTGCTATGGTACAATTAAACTATGCTTTAATTAATTAAGGTAGTCCGGTGAAGCTGTTAAGACCTTGGTTGGTCAATAGCGTAGTCAGTTCGAAAAAAAAAAAAAAATTAATTAATTAAGCTGTAGATGAATTGACCACAATGCCCCTATTGGGCAAGAAGATACAAAAACCACGACGTCTCAAAAATTTCAAACATAAACTACTTTTTCCTCTGTCAGCTTACAATTTTTGTTTATAATTAAATACAAAATATCAATATATGCGAATTCGGAATAATGGGGGGTACATGCCAAGGCTTGAACTTGTGAACAACGGTTCTATATAACACTTGTGTCAACAATGCAATCACCACAACTTACAATCCTTACTAATATTGATTCGAAAATGAATTTGTTTATTACACTTTTATTATATATATATATATAATATATATACAATATATACAATCCAAAAACAAGGACGACCACAGAGAGATACGCTCTCCTCCGGCGGTCGTAGGTATGTAGGTTTTCATGTCTGCTCCTTCTTATTATTTTTATTATATTATTCATCGGACTATTGAGGGTCGCATTATCCACATATATAAATAAACTAGCGAGCACGGCGGACGTTGTCCTGCCCTGATAATAAAAAAACTAAATCAAATTATATATCTAAACCTTCCTCGTGAATCACATTATCTACTGGTGAAAACCGCATGAAAATCCGTTCAATAGTTTTTGAGTTTATCGCGAACAGACAGACAGACACGTGGCAGAGGACATTGTTTTATAATATGTAACGATATACCTTTTATCCAGAAAAAAAAACTGTTCCCGAAGGATAGTCTAAATCAACATCAACCCGAGCGAAACGGCGGACAAAAGCCAGTCGTATAATATTGCCACCAAATTTGTCTATTGCTAATGGTAAAATGATTACCTCCAAATCTTGTAAGACTATCCGCTCTTAGCCGATACTTTGGTATATGTTCCTGTAGGAGACTGACGATTTCAACCTCTGGCACCTCGTCGCTACTGCACACCTCTGTGAAATCGAAAAAAGGAATTTTTAATCTGTATCGTAAATATATAGAAACTTAATTTAAAATAAATACGTAAGAGAATGTCTCTAATCAATACTCGAATGAACTTGAAAACCTAAAGAGGTATTTACGTTTCCAGAGTCGGCACGCGCAGACATCGATCGTGTCTGCATTCCATATAGAGGCGGCAGACAGAATCGATATCTCCCTCCGCAACACCGCGGTGGTTGACCGATCCATGTGAGGTTGTATGCACCCCAGATGAAATTCACGCGAATAGTAAATACACAAAGACCCCTCCTTCATCACATGAACTCATCGCTTAGAATATATTTCGATAAAGATTTAGACTTTAAATCGTTAGTATTTGGTACATGATACAAAATAGTTTAATCTACAATGTTAAAAGAACCCTCGATATCGAAAAAAAAATGGCGGAAATACATCATTTAATCGTATACAATACATTGATATACAAAAACCCAAGATGCACACTTAACGTCTCACATAGGACACACAAAAATGAGTGCACACTTTTGAATTTTGCAGTAATTTCAAATAGTCTCGCGTCGCTTATGTCCTTGTAAAAATAACTTTAAATCGTTCAGTTAAAGATGAATTTGCAAAATAAGTTTACCGCATAACTATAACCACGTATGTATATTGGGGAGTGTTTGCGGCCGGTTTTGAGCGCTACTTTTATTCGAGACTGTGCATCTTGGGTTTTTATATAACGATACAATAGGATCATATTGCAATTGATAAGAGACAGATATAGTAAATACATAGAGTTTTAAATCTCAGAACGACAGAAAAAAGGGATTTATTATTTTTTAATTCCCTACAAAATTAATACTCATTTATAGATTTTAAATTTAGTTTTGTTAAACATTTATATTTATACATGTTATGTAATACTTATATGCAGTAACTAAGTAGGACTACTTTATGAAACATATTTCATAATTCCATTAGAATACTGTGATAATGTTTAATAATATATTCGTATTTTATTCGACGTTACATTACAACTTAATGATAAAACGAATACGAATAATTACAAGGCCATTACTCAAACAACGCGTGCTACTAGGTGTTTGACGAAAGCAAAAGGTTTACAAAAATGGCTCAAATATAAGTTTCAAAATATCAAATGCGGATTCAGACTAACCACAATGTAAATTTAATGTTGCAAACTTCTCAATAATAAACGAACTCGTATGAGAATTGCAGTATTAAGTATACAGAAACAGCAACTCTTCGCTTTACTAAAGTTAGGTTATAACCGGTGCATGATCAAAATTTATAATTGTAACACGATTTTTAGTAATTTCTACTGTTCGCATTGTTTTCGCGAAATACATTTAAAGCAAATAGTAATTCAGTCCACTTGGTTTTAAGTGATCACTGTAACGTAACTTCTAACTCTACCTATTGGACAAGCGTCAAAAGGAACCACAGTTCTGAGACCGATCAATAATAATAGATTATTACTCTTAATTAGTGACTTAGAACGACTTTTATGCCAGTATTTGTTAACAAACCATAGTTTTCAAACAGACCATAACGGACGGACTCTATATTGCAGAAATGGGGTGTGGCATTATTATTTCTACTCACCCTTTCAAGCGATTCACTACTCTACGTCTTAGTAACAAAGTATATGTTATAAATTTAACAAAAGAAAACACACACTAGCTGCTATTTAATACATTCATATTATCGTAATCAATGTCATTAGAGTTAACAAAATATTTGTTTTGTAGTCTGAATAATATCAGTACCTACGACTCGACAAAACATTGACACGATTACATAAAACTCATAAGGCGTTCATTTCTTTTTATTTTTGTACATCCGTTGGATGAAATCCAAAAATGACTCAACTTGGATATAATTTAATTTCCTGGATACATTATTCATTTTCAACAATTTATATTCACTCTTATTTACCCGACCGTAAACAAGTCTTAGTTTTTCTTAATCTAAATTCTGCTTGGAAGTTAATTTTAAGTATCGAGTTAAATTCAAAACTCGTACAATACGTATTAACTAGCAATTCATCGTAATCAGTCAAAGTCGTTAAAGTTAATAAGAGCGTTTAAATTCAATGTATGTAGAGTAGTTACAGCTATAATAACCTTTAAAACTAAACATACAATAGTCTGAAAGAGTCCCCTGTGTTTTTAATTTAGTGTAATGGCAGTTGATTAAAGCATTACAGTAGCTTAGCAGTGAGTTACGTAAACAAAACGTTCGGTAGCGTTTTCCGGTCATAGCAATTAAAGAAATGAAGTTCATTGTCATTTAGATATACTAGTTTCGCAAGCACCAACGAATATTTGTTCGTCCTTTATTGTAATCGAGTCATTAATGTCTACTACGGTGACAT
This sequence comes from Antheraea pernyi, assembly GCA_015888305.1. Lineage (NCBI taxonomy): Eukaryota > Metazoa > Arthropoda > Insecta > Lepidoptera > Saturniidae > Antheraea > Antheraea pernyi. The sequence continues at coordinate 1,209,210 of MU158705.1, forward strand.
TATTTCTGAACCAATTTATTAAACAAAAACGGCAACTGAATCTTTGAGATAGCATACATAAACCAATGAAGACGGACACTGTTTTAGCGAAACTGAATGAGGTTATATTTGTTAAGTTTTAGTCATTTTACATTTTAAATCTTTACACACTTCATTACTTACGAAAATATGACTCACCATCATTCCAAGCGGACAGTAAATCTCGACGTTTTTCGTACATATTATCACGACATCGTGGCCGCGGCCGTTGTTTATTGTCGTTCATTTCGGCATTTGTCTAAATCCTTCTAGTTTTGTTTATGGTACAAACCAAATGATTACATTACAATAGAACATTATCAAAACCTCAAAACAATTTTGAACACTAAACTTGCGGACGTGCGCAGCAAAACGAACACCCTAATACAAAAATATAATTAGCTATAGATATGCGATAATATAAACACAAGCGTCATAAAATCCGATAACAGAACTGATCAGGGAACGACTAGCGATTGCCGGTGATGAAAAATTAAAAAACTTATCAAATCTATATTTATAATGTTGTTAAGAGTTGCTACGATTCCTTTATTTATATTGAATACCATTGATATTACTTATGGTAAAAAATAATTTAAAAGCGACGTTAATATTGTTCACTAATAGTACAATAATGCTATCGGACATGAAATGTGTTGATCACATGCCGAGAAGTCACGTGATCCGCTTATTTTTAATTTCTTTTAAATCGTTATCGATCAAGTTGAAGCCTATTATATAAATTTTTATACAAAAAAATTAAGAAATCATCACAGTTTTCACATCCATAAAGGACTACCAAAAGATATGACGATCGCTAGATTTTAAGTTGTCCCCAACTGCAGAATATTCGCAATACTTACAAAAATAATTTGCATCTACAAAGGAGGTGTAATGGATAGGATCAATGTCGCACATACTTAAATAAACTTTACTTGCACACTTTTCGTGACTCTCAAATGTATTATAAATTATTATTATAAATAAAAATTTCGAAAGAGATGTTTCTAAAGGTCGTAGGATGCTAAAGCTGTAAATATCTGAAACAAGTACAAGATAATGCACCTGCTTACATAATACAGTTGTTGTATAATTTTATTAAATGTTACGGTAACAGGTCTACCTACATAAAACTGTTATATATTAAAATGCGTATAGTCCAGTTGGCTTAATAGTGGCAGCATTGTCAACGACTTCGACGTACAAATTCATATGACCAATAAAAATAAGGATGTCGTCAGTGTGTTGGCATCGTCGCACTATGTCGTCATGGGGCAGGCTAACCCGGCCAACACGAACCGCTGGGTACACTACCGCTAATGTCACTGCACTACTCTTTGCGGCCTTGTTCATGACGCATCCACGACAAACCCATTTTAATGGACTGATTAATGGCGTTAACAACGGTCAGAATAGAGATGATCGATAACCGTAGACGTATTCAAAACATCGATATTTTGTTATCGATATAATATTGCATAAAGCACAAAGCAAACATCAATTTTATGAACATTCATGGTATTGTAAAGCATAAAAACATGAATTAACTTAAAAATTGGAAGTTCTATAGCAAACTTTATAAAGTAAAACCCAAATAATGGCCCACGTGCCCACCTGGTAGTTTTCATATATACATACAGACTTTTATACATTTGTCACTTGAGCGACAATATTTATCAACGACCAATGTGTACTTGTCGATACCGATATCGATTTTTTCTTAGTATCACTCATCCCTAGGCCATAATGAAGATACTTAACAATGGCAACTGAACCAACTGCTGTTATGTAATAATAATATAATTCCACATAGAACGGTTGTAGTTTTGCACAAGGCATACACTATCTCAAGATTTATATCTAAAGTTATAGTTTGAACTAGGATAGTATTTTACTAAAAAATCTGTTTTCAGTGATGACGAAACGATGTATCTGAGTGTACGTACATTAAGTTAAACATTGCTTCAGTAAAAAATCAATACATTTAATTGCATAATTTACAGCGAACCTTCAAAACCGACTGTATAAAAGATAAATTGGAAGATAAAGTAACATTCTCCTTATTGGTTTTAAATTGTAAAGAACACTTTCACTTTCTACTATCAGTATTAAATCTGTTATCAAAGTTTAACAGATAACAAACTTTAATTGACTTTTCGACACACACTTTCTATTAAAACATACAATTAGTTTCATTTGAAAACGTTCCACATTTACCAAACATTTATACAAAGGGAGCATAAATATTAATTCAAAGTGCTCAGAAAACGCAAAATTCATATTGTTTTTCGTTTAATACATAAGAAGCTGGACGAAGTATTTATTTATTTTATTTTATTTAAAACGTTAGGTAAAAAAAAAACTCGTAGAATAAGCCATATTTCGTTAGACTCACCGGGTTAAACAAATTAATTATTGAACATGCTACCTACTTAGGAGTCATAAATAAACTGGAAAATTCAGTACCTTTCATTGCTTATCTCTTGTATTTATATATTGTTGTATCAGGCTGGACCTTGACGGGTAGTAAATAAATATAAACATTAGAACTACATAAACAATTACATAATACATTTTGTACATCATGCTATTATCTATATATTTGTAATTATATATGTTGAGCGATTCGGAAAGAAAATCGTATATGTTAAAAAAAAACAATTACGTAAATATTGATTATTCAATTCAATATGGTAATGTCACCGCAACTCTAATCAATTTACATACTTTTCACAATACAATGCAGGAACTATTGCATATTCTCATAAATTTAACTAAGGAGAAAATTGTTAATTAACACTACATAGAATATTTAATTAGGGCAAAACTACTATTTAAGTATTGTATGTACACTTGGTAAAATTATCTCGCGGGATGCCGACGGGGGCGGTAGCGCGAGACTGGTGCGCGCACGCCGCCCTCATGCCCAGAATATCTAAGATCTGGCAAGAAGCCAATATCACGACTTCATACGATTTTTTTCCATTCACGAGACCCCATTGTCAAAGAACCTCCTTTTGTAGCGATTCCCAAAAATTACATCTACAAAAATGTACGAAATGAAAAAAAAAATCTGTAAATAAATTAAAAAGAATCAGTTGTTCATATGGGCTAACCATCGAAACGGCTGCATCGATTTTGACAAGACTTTACTGGTAGATAAAGGATTTTTGAGATTTTACGCGTTTATGGTAAAGAGGAAATTTAACAGATTCCTATTACTTAAAATCGGTATACGATGTCTAATAGAAATGGTAAAATTACAAGTAGTAGTAAGTGCAAGTAGTTCTTATGAAATAACAAAACTATTTTCCTGGTAAAATAAAATACAGGCACCAGTTACAATACATGTAACTATAAAAATATAGAACTCGAACTTTAAATTTTTTGTGCTAATTCTAAACACGTTTCATAAAGTACAATCTCATTACTTTAATTATTTTTTTTCTTACTGTTGTATATTTTATATCGTTATTAAGTATCTAATTTTTTTTATTATAGTCCTAGATATTATATTATTAAAAATCACGCTTGGTAGACATAATAAAAACTTATATTGAGTTCATTACATATATTTACTAAAGAAATAAACTACTAAATTCTGCTACATTCAAAAGATATAACAATTTACCGATAATTAGGTCTTTAAAAGTGCACCAACTAGACAACATTGTTTAAAAAAATATCTATCGGGTTGTAAGGGATGTCGAATAACATCATAAGACTTGAGACACCCAAGCCAACCTCACCTGCACGTAGTGCACCCTGCTGAATAACGAACGAGGCAATGGCGAAAGCGGGGTGGTAGGGTTTTACAGCCTGACTGGGTCGCAACCACCATGTATATGGCAAAAAAGCCCGTCATAGTGGTTCGCTTCTGCGGGTCGCGTTTCGGAATCAACCTGTGCATATCCAGCTATTCGCAGGCCGACATGACAGCGGCGACCACCGCGTGACGCACTCGGTGGTCGCCATTGTTTTTAGACTGTACTATGCTTACCATCAGGCATAGTGCAGTCACTTTGCCGTGCTACAATAAAAAAAAAACTAAAATAGAAAGTAAATCTATAAATACAATATAATATATTTAACTTCACTACGAACTGTTAATCTCCGTGGGGTCAACATATGGACGCCTAACGATAGTTTATAAAAAATCGTAAGAGTTATTTATACTCATTATATAATTGAATGGTTCTTATTTTAACTCTAATAATATATTCAGATTGTGTTTGAAAGAAGGTATAGTTATATTAAATGTAATGATCGTAAATGTATATATGTATTTATATATGGTATATGTATATAGTAAATAATTTAAACTGCGTATGTTCTATCATGTATCCCTGGTTTGTAATCGAATAATGTCATCTTAATGATGATATTGAAACAAATTTACTGTATTTATCGGTGATTAGTAGTTGTAGTAACTCACCACGGATTGTTTTGGTCGAGTCAATTTTTTTTTTCAAAATAGTCACATGTAACTCTCAGAAATTTTAAATGTTGAACAAAATAACCTATAGTTTTAAGTTTTTATATAAAATTTTATGCAAAAAACACAATCATGGTCTCAGCGTATATTCTTACTAAAAAAGTTTTTAAGTTAATAAATATACGAAATTTTATGTGACACGAAATCAATTTTATTATTGGATTCCTTCTTTTCATTAATTATTCCCACTTTGCAATCTATTCTTGTTCAAGTTAATTTTTATAATAAAGCTTATTATAATTTACTATATCTTTATATATATATTTCTTCTGTGCGTGTGTATGTCACTGAACTCCTCCTAAACGGCTGGACCGATTTTGACGAAATTTTGTGTGCGTATTCCAGTGGATCCGAGAATGGTTTAGATTCACAATTGGACCCGGTAGGTGGCGTTGCGGTTGCCTTTTAGGATTTTTTTAAATTATCAAGGCAGGACAACGTCCGTCCGGTCCGCTAGTGTATATCTAAATATTTATTCCAGAACCTTTTTATACACAACGCTTATCACATAGAGAATCAGAAATACTTAATACACTAATAATTAATAATAGGTGTAATTACAGTAGACAAATTATTTTGATTAAGATTAATGCAATATTATCACGTAAAAACAGTCACTGAGATTTAAATACAAGGGTTTAAATTTTTTTTTATAATTATTGCTTCATTATGTTGGTTAACATTTAATTATTATTAGTTAGTTATATTATATAGTACATATTAATTAGTTTCAGATAAAATAGATGATATTGTACAAAATAGTCATTCTGTTCACATTTTTATTGAAAACACCCATTGATTTTTATTTAAATCATACCATTATTTTTATATCCAGGACTTACAATATGATTTTATACAAAAAAAATTCACTCATATTTCAGTTCCTTCAAATTTTATTTTCAGGATAAAAGTAATCCTTATAAAATTGGTTCAGTAGTTTAGGTGTGAAAATGTAACTGAGTTTCTTTTGCATTTATAATATTAGTAAGGAATAGTTCATATTTCTATTTTCATACTGACACTGTTTCATTTTATATTAATTGACATTATAATAGTATGAGTTGTGTAATTTTTTTCTAAGTGCAAATGCATTGTTAGGTAATATTATAACGCTGAAGAGTTTGTTTGCTTGAACATGCTAATCTCAGGAACTACTGGTCTGATTTGAAAACTGCTTTCAGTGTTAGAAAGCTTATTTATTGAGGAAGAATATAGGCTATATACTATAACGCTAAGACTAATGAGAGCTGAGCACCAATGAAGAATGTTTTAAAATCGTTCTTCAGGGCTTCCGCTACATGTTAACATTAGCCCAAAGCTATTCCATGAGGACAAAGGCACGGGCAGACGCTAATCTAGTATATTATCCTTACTTGACTGTTGTCCTTTCCATTTATGTGTATAAATAAATATTTTACACACCTGTAAGGGTAGCGACGTGTCTTGTTGCGCGCGGTGCTAGCGAGGGCGCGCATGCTGCATCCTGTAGGGTCGCCAGCTTGACGAACTGCCCTACAAATACATATTAATGGCTAAGTACAAAATGGAGAAGAGAATTCTCAAATGCTATGAAATACTATATTCATAGCCATAAATAAGTGCATGCAAAAAATATCAGTGAATGTCAATACATTGACTAATGTAACCGTTTCAATCTAGAGACAACACCGAAAACGAAATTTAGTCATTTTCATTGCTCGATAAAGAAATGTGTCCATTTTAAATTCATATATGGTGACCCCACAATTCTTTAATTGGAATAACTAACATGGAATGTAAAATATTTGTAACTTGCTAATAAAGCCCTTAATTGAATGAAGAATATAATAATACAAAAAAGTAGAATTTCCAGTTGATTTAGAGACAGTTTCGCAATACAGCATTACAAGAAGACTGTTTTTAAACAGTTACAGATCTAATCTTTAGGATTTCTCACTAGTTTTATATGCTTATATCTATATACTTAATAATGCAATTAAATAACAATTATTACTTACAGAATCAATTATAGCAGACTCCAGTCAGCTTCTATTTTGGTGGAAAGACCTGCATGCAAAATGTGTTAACTTAAAGTTATTGGTAAAAAAATGTACAAGATAAATCATCTACATTAATTATAGTGATTAACATTTTAATATGTAATATATGGTATATGTAATATCTCTTTTTTTTTAATACTGATTCATATACATCATTTCTGAAGGTATTACTTGAAAGCATGCACTAGAATATCAAGTAATATGACTATGACAATATAACCAGGCTAGAATATTATTTATATCATATGTGGCAAACGAACAGGTGGGGTCACCTGATGTTAAGTGATCACCACCGTCTATAGACACTAGCAACACCAGGGAAGTCGCAAGTGCGTTGCCAGAGGGAAGGGGAGAGGGGAGGTGGGCCTCCAGTGCTCTCACTGACCAATTGAAATGCAAGCACTGTTACTTGTACTGTTGGTTTTCTGTGGGAGGTTGATATTACCCTGGAGGAGCCGGCCCATTCATGCTGAAACCAGTAATAGCTTCAGCGTGGCTCTACCACCTATAGCTAAATATCTCGATATTTGACAAAAAACCATACCCCATTGGAGGCATGAACACTGGCATATACCTATATAAAGGCCAAGGAGTTTGGATGATCATTATCACACAAATGTCTGGTAATTACCCCACAATGTTAAGTTACCAACACTTAAGCTTAAACTTTTACCTTCTCAGAAGCCAAAACTCTCCAGAATGTAATATCAAAGCGAATGGGGAATACTATCATATCAACCTATCAAAAATGAGAAATATTAAATTTGGGTAACCTAATTTCGTTTTTTACCCATATTATATGATATATCAATAACATTTCAGAAGTCGTCAACATTTTCTTATAAAGTTAGAGTTCACTTTCAACAGGTAAACTTGGTAATTTAATCTAAATGACTAAATTTCTGCATAATCTATACTAAGAAAAAAACTTAGGATAAATATAATAAAAATAAGATAAAATAAAATAAGAATAGAAATAGTCTTACAATACTTTCGACAATATGCATGAATAACGTATCTCTCTAAATCACTGTAAACAATAACAAATAAAATAAAATAACAAATAAACATATAAAATAAATAAAACATAATTAAACACAAAATAAATCGTTAATATCAGGAAATCAATTATTATACAGACTCAGTTACAAAAACTTACTTCACATCATCGCTGTAACAATTGTGGCCTTGTTGCCAAGATCTTGACTCCATCCGCATAGATCAGCTGTACTAGACACAAGTTTCTCGTTGATAACAATGAATTGCCCACATACTGTACATTTGTACGGTTTAATTCGTCACTTAAAAATATCACTATAGATTAACGAACATATAAAATTAAGGAACTAATTTAATTTTATTCAGCACTTAGTTTTCTGACTTTAATTCTTACTTCTCTGTCTATTGCACCATTCCCAGTACAGAGGATTTCTCCAGTATACTATTATTATCTATGCACAGGACATTTGGTCCACATAGCGTTGCCAATCTCAATTGAACAATTTTCCCAAAAACCTATCTCATATTTCATAAATTTGAGGAGATCTAAGTCTTGATTCCCCTCATAAAAACCACGTTAATCTTTTTAGCCGCTCTACATATATATGTAAGTTTGGATATGCGTGAAATATTTTTTAATCTAAAACAATGTAAAATATTATTATAGGAATCTAAACTTTGCACTTATTTATCCTAATCCTAATATCCTAATTTATACCATGATATTATTCTTTACCGATATCTCAGACTTATCTCTCTAAGATTTGAATCTACTTCGATCAAAGTGGTACCTAAGATAAGCCAATAACGACATTTTTAAAAATAATATTTAAAAAAAATTGGAGTAGTTCACACGTGATAGGGACGAAACCTTCAAAAAGAAAGCGAGGAGAGAGTATATCTCACTATTTTCCTATACCTAAAGGCAAGTGAGACACTGTTTTCTCTCTACCCGACAATGTGTTTACCCCCGTCACTTTTAGCAGTCACAAAAGAACTTTACGGATAAGAATGTCAAAGCCCTCCCATAAGAAGTTTCACGTCAAAGTGAACTGTCAGCAACATTTACATTTGAGGAAATACCCTAAGTCATGTTTTCTATATTACATAGAAAACCTGAGAGTAGAATGTGTGCAAACTCGTCATCCAATTTTTGTATTGTCTCATATCTATAGTAAGGTTTAAATAATTTTACGTATGTACTATCTAGTGTAATCACTAAATCCTTAGTATTCAGAAAAGATAATTCATTTAATGGTTATGTTATACTATGGTAATGTTACTGCAGAATAAAAATTAAGAATACGAGAAAATTCTAAAATATATGACCTCAGTTATTGTAAGGTTCTAATTTTGTTCATTAAAATATCGTAATATAAACAAATAGTAAAACGTTATAATCCCCGTAGTTTTTCCACATGTTACAAATAACCCTCCCATTGAAGGTATTCACCGATGTGAAGATTTTCTCAGAAATTGGCTACCCTGGCCGTAAACAGAGAATAATTCCATTTTACAAAAACAGTACACAGAATACGATTTACATTCCCGATTCTGCTGAACAGAGGCAGAAACATACTACTTGAATTTACAAAAATTCACAAATGGATGACTATAATTAGTTCTAAACAATTATTACAATCATAAAATCCTACTTAATCAGATCACACCAACATAGTACAATATATAATATCTTATCTATGGTACAGTAACAAACAAAAATTAGTGTTATTTATCACTGCTAGTCACACTGATTATTATGACAATACGAATACCATAAATTATGGACGATGGATCGAATCCTTTGATATAATTATAGTAAATTATGATTATGAACAATTATGATAAAAACTTATTGGTAATAGTGTATGTGGACACCACCTTCAATAAAATATGTTTTATTATGCTCTGTCAAATTATGAAGATAATTTTAACAATAAACAGTAGTTTTTTACTAATAATTGCGTAATAGATAATTATCATGAACTTTAATATAATGATTAATAACATAAATAAAATGTAAATAACATAAATAACATAATAGTTTATGTTTGTCCGATATGAGTGGCACTTCACTACGGTAAGTGAGCGGTACCATGTAAGTTATGGTTATGGTACTAATACTAATAGTTATTATTAATATATGGCAATACCATAAACGAGCATATAAGATATGATAGGCGTGATCTGTCAAAAGTATTATCCAAAATTTGACAAGTTAGGTACCAAAAGTTATCACACTTGACATTGGCGAAATTGCCTACATTGGCAGAAGCCAGAATAAAGAAAAAAAGAGCATAATCATAACCACTACTTTCATAGGTAAGTAAGTATAGTTCTATCTAGTATCTATATTGCACTAAGAATTTTACAAATTAATTTTTGTGGCTAACTTATATATAATCAAAGTGATAACGTATACAAGTATGTTATTGAGTAATATGGAATATTATATTACATTTGTGATAGCAGTGAGACTGATAGTAGGGAGTAAGCGATGAACTTGTTATATTTAAAGTAGTTAGTTCATTTGTTATTACCTATTTAATAAAATACAAAAACTGTTATTTTATTTACAGAACCTTATATGAATTATCCGGAATATTTAGCAGATAGATGCTTAGCAGTTTCAAGAAAAGGAGTTCATATATTATTGGAAAAACCTCTGCTTTCGACTATATTAATTTCTTTCATCGTTATAATACTAATTATAACATTATTTGTTATCTTTGACATAATAATTATTACATCATGTTGCATTCTCGTCATCATCATTGCGGAAGGTATAAATAAATTTAACATATTAATTAATGATATTGCAATCGTTTTAATTTTAGGCAATAACTAGCTATACCCCGTGGTTTCTCCTGGGTTCACTTAACATTATATATCACTCTCGTATCGCATGATGCTATAATCCGTTGTTGTACTTGTTATTGTGTATGACTTTATTATTGCTTAAAGTATTTTCTAACCTTTACGTGTATGGTATTTATTTTGAAAATATTCCCATGAAAAGTTAATTGCATCACCCCTAACAATTATAACATGTAAGAGTTATAACTCCTCAATAAATATGCTATAAAATTCAAAAGAAAATAATTTTAACTGGTAAGTCCAAAACTTAATATGTACGTTCAAAGAAGCGATTTATTTAGCTTTACTTTTATTCTTATTTGCTTTTTATCACGCTTTTATTAGCTTCACCTGTATGTATGTATGTAACCGACCCCTTTTGAGCTCGATTAGATTTAATTCAAACTTTGCACACCTGTCAAAGGTCGACGACAATGCAATAATCCGAAAAAAAAAGTTAAAAAAAAAAAAAAAATTAGCTTCACCTGTATGTATGTATGTAACCGACCCCTTTGAGCTCGATTTTATCCTACTTTGAACGATCAGATTTAATTCAAACTTTGCACACCTGTCAAAGGTCGATGACAATACAATAATCCGAAAAAAAGTAAAAAAAAAAATAGTAAAAAATAAAATAAAAAAAAGTTGGATTTTTTATGAAAGCGTGTTTTCTTAGTTTTTTTTAACTATTATTTATTGATGTGAACATCTTTAGGCGCGGGTAAATCTGATTGTTGGATTGGCGACCCTTGGTGACGCTAAACACAAACATTTGCAATCCTATCTGTGTAAACATAAGATTCAAATTGTTTTGTCGACCACTTGTTCCACTAGTGTTACGTGGCACACGGCGACGACCTAGCGCTATTTGATAAATTCTGGCAAACACACCGCGCCTACGCCTAGTTGAATTTTTGTATTTTGTATAATAAAAATGTAATGTATATTTAAACAGTTATTATTTTATGCAACAAATTGTTAATTTCATTATGCCATAGCTGATTACTCTCGTAATCTGTTCTTTTAGGCATATAACTTATACAAAACAATTTCGATGTTCCACATCTGCCGGGCGTCCCGTGACGGCGTGATGTATTTTATTGAGTACTAGCGGGCCCGGCAGACGTTGTCCCACCCTGATTATAAAAAAAAATCTTTGACAATTATATACCAAAACGTTCCTCATAAATCACTTTATCTACTGATGAAAACCGCTTGAAAATCCGTTTAGTAGTTTTTGAGTTTATCGTGAAGAGACAGACAGACAGACACGGTAGGGGACTTTGTTTTATACTATATAATAATAATAATGAAAGGACTTTAAAATATATTTTACACCCATTATCAACATAATCCGAAATAGTAAATGAAAGCCAGTTCATGTTCAGTTAAATTCAGTTCAGTTTTTTGTTATGATTTAAATTTTAATAATTAATCTTTTTTTTTGTTTTAGGTGCAATAATCGTCGTTTTTGCAGTATTTATAAGTATTATTATTGTTGTTATTACATTATCAATCATTATGGTTACTGGACTGAAGATACAAATAGAACAAATAATACCGAATGTAAGAATAGAATAACTTCCTTGTTGATTAGGAATTTAAAAGAAAACTAAATGTAAGTTAAAAGTAATGACTTTTTTTTGTAAAGTATAATTACCCATCATATAATATGTATTTGTCATAAAGAAATATCACGCAAAATAAGAAAAATACACAAAGTACATTTTTGTACATAGAAGAAAAAAATCGATTTCCTTTTTGTGCCGATGCACAACTTTCTCTTTACATGGAATACGTGAATAAAATGCATTTGTTCATAAATATAAATATGAACATAAAAATGATTAATGAACTCGGGTTAATCTAAGTGATAAAGACTGAGCACTATTCAATGTAAAAATGATCTCCAAGCCTCTAATTATTAATCTCTGTCTGTTAAAAATTATCACCAAAAATCAACTTATGATAAGCTGTATGGAAATTGCAATATACAATAAACTCATTGCCATAGTTAACGAAAAAGGCCTAATTAATCACACCTTTAACAGAAGAAAATAATAAAAATAAAATACAACAATAATAAAAAGTCAATAAAATACCACATAATACCTATATACTAGACTAATGAGATCCAGGCAACTACATTAAAAACTGAACGTAATTATGAAAGACTTAAAGTGTTTACTTTCCTCTCAAATAAAAGGTCTTAGAATCCATGTTCACTCAATATTTTCGAATCTTAGAAATGAAAATGGAACTTAGTGGAGACTGGAACTGCAAAACGTACCAACGTGAAAATCACTACAAGAGGAAGAAAACTAAAGATGAGCAGTAACAAACTGTTTACATTATCTTCCTCCGAACCTACATACGGCCAGTACGGATATGAGTAAAATCCCAGACGTATTGGACTTCTTCATTAGAAAACGATTTTACAAAGAATACTTGAAAGTAGCTCCATGTTACTATAGCCCTTCTGATCATACTCCTATTTTATTAACTGCCATTGCTTTACCTATTGAGTATAACGAGCCTGAAAAAGTCTATAAAAAATATGCGGACTGATACTCTTTTCGTGAATTCCTGGAAGATAACATACAAAGTAGCCCTAAAAACAATTTAGATGATATATAGATAATAGACAATGAACGAAAGTTGTTCAATAAGCTTGTAAGCTTAATGCTTTTGCCATGAAAACATGATGATAAAACACGTTCAGTGAGGCATTGTCTCTTCGTAACTGAAGCGGTTCAAATTTGTTAATAATGTCTGCATTATTCACAATACGGACAGCACGTGGCGTCGCTCATCGCTGCAACCTGTCTAGGGCATCAAGGAGGTATTGGGCGGAACCATTCCATAGATGCGAACATTATTCCATACACGGCCAAACTTATGCCGTTTAGCTGGCTGGGAGTGAAAAACCATCGCACTATAAAATGTTTACTCCACTACTGAGAGGCAGAAAATGAAAATGTCCTAAAGCATCTTTTTCAACTATCTCCGCCGCCTAAACCAGTAACACGACGTGAAAACTGCAAGATAATACAAGAATTGATAGATAGAGAAGCTCCTCATTTCGATCTTACAACTAAAAAGCTACTTGTCCAACTACCAAAAAAGTACGTCTTCCTTACAGCTCTATCTAATGGATGCCCCAGAGTCCAATATTTTCACATGCTGTGGAAAGTATAACAGATCCTAATAATACCCAAACCAAGAAAGCCAGCTAATAAAGTCTCATCATACATACCTATAAGTTTACTTTCCTTTCTAAGGTTTTTGAGAAGGTGCTACTACGTAAAATATTACGATAATTCATAGAAAATAATGTAATACCAAACCAAAAATTCGATTTCCGTGAGTATCACTCCACAGTAGAATAGGCCCATAGATAGAATATACAATAGAATTAGAAATTCCCAAGAGAATAGTCCCTATTCTTCTGTATTTCTCGACATAAAAGCATAATGCTATGCTCCACTATGGTGGCCCTTTTGACAAATTACACTAATGATGTGAATTGTCAATTTATTTTCGAAACAAAATGTAATCAAATGTTGCTTTGTTTTGCATTAAGTGTTGACTCGAATTTGTTGAAGGTGATAGTTGAGCTCGCCAGCGGTGTTATATGGACATATAATTTACAAATCTGTACTAAATTAATTCTGTCTCCTAAAATTATACATTTCATGCATTTTAGGATGAACTGCACGTCACTATTTATAATAAAGAACTGCAATTTACGCCTTAAAACCTAATTATTAATTAATATGAAACTTAATGAGCGGACAAACGTCCAAACGGATATCATAGCGAACCACTATTATGTTTAAGTCCCATACACTTTTATTCTATAGATAACACATTCATATTTATCGTATACGATACCCATTTTTTAAACCTTCAAACTGAAATTTAATTACATACTCTTTTATTAGACTATTCTTTTAGGTTATTAAAAAACCGACTGTAATTGTTTTATCGCTCTGTTTATTTTATCTTTATTTTCACCACATATCATTTGTTACTTCAGATTTTTCATTGTGTTCTTTTTTATATTGGAGATTAGGAACACTACTTGCAGTGTGTAAATAACAAGAAAACATTTTTTGTTATTTAAAAAAGTAGTCCTCACGGTATATAAATTTAACCTCTTATATTTGTTAAGTTCCAAAAAATTAAGAAGGTCCTCTGGCAACACTCCGCTGTCGCGAATCAAACTTCAAATTGTTTGAAAATTATAGTAATAAAACATATCATAACTTTTACGTATTGGAATATGGTAAATACTTTATGTATATCATTTATGTGCTAATTTTTCATTTATATTTCTCAATATGGATAAGCCCATATGAGGATGTTAAATAACTAGAGTAATTAGAATAAAATCACTTTTTAACTAACGCTTTTGATTTTATGTTGTTTACTATATAAAAGCATATAATTTCAGGTGGGCTCACATGATGAAAGTTTATTATCAGATATGTTGCCAATATACTACACGAGACTGTTTCCTCAAAATATTCTCTGTAGATGGTTATCTTGTGGAAGTTCTCCACAGCCTCTGTCCAACAGAGAATTATCGTTCACTTTAGCCGATGATGTCTATTTACGATATCTGTCTATAAGTAATCAGAAGGAATTACATGCACTTTTACAAAAAAAGTGTCCACATAAATTAGATATTGGAGGTGTTTATAATACAAAGTAAGTTTGTTTCTCTTATTACAATGCTCATATTTTATACGAGTTTAAAAAGAGTATTCATTACTTTAGTTTCATGGTAGTAAGAACTTGCTATGATCAGTTCTTTTTGGGGATGTAAGGGGTGTCGAATAACATCATAAGACTTGAGACACCCAAGCCATCCTCACCTGCACGTGGTGCACCCTGCTGAATAACGAATGAGGCAATAGCGGTGGTAGGGTTTCACAGCCTGACTGGATCGCAACCACAATGTATATGGCAGTGATTCGTATCTGCAGGTCGCGTTTCGGGATCAGTCTGTGCATATCCAGCTTTTTGCAGGCCGGCATTATAGTGGCGACCGGCGATGAATAGTGTGTATCTCGGTGGTCGCAATTGTTTTTGGATTGTACTGTGCTTATCATCAGGCATAGTGCAGTCATTTTGCCATACTACAATATAAAAAAAGTAACTAGCTGACCTGTGCAACTTCGTCTGCATCAAATTTGTTATAACCAGTTTCAATTGTATTTTTAATAAACCTAAATAACATTGCTGCCACACATATCATTTCAAATTATGAATTCAAACTATCAAGGGACTCACCCAAATATATACCCAGATGGTATGTGAGAAATCTTTTAAAATAATCCTAGAACCCATTAGTTGCATCATCTATGGGGTTCAATTAAGATAAAAACTAACCCTACATATATTGGCGGTAATGGAAAAAAAGCTTGAGGGTCCATGGACCCCGGTTGGCATGAAGTTCCTTTCCCTTTTTTGTAGATTTTTTACTATAGACTCTGAAAATAACCCAAAATAACCCTGTATTCCTGAATTTCAGTCATGTTAAAAATGTGCTCTCTTATTGTATAATTTTAATGTTTTATTACCTTGAGGCATCTATTTCAATACCATAAGTTGTGGACAGTTTTGTTCTTATTGATTTTATCTAGAATGTTGAATGATATCTGTTGGTCAGCAGAAATGCATTCATTTATTGGAATGGAAATAATGTGTGAAGAGACAATTGTGCAAGTCACTATTGCCATTATTATTTAACACCGACAGTCACCATTATTTATGGACTGTACTACATTTTTCATCAGGTACTTTGTGCAGTAATTTTGCTGAACCAGTTTTAAAAAACAACGAATTTCATGCAGCATTTTGATTGCTTTTGTTAAAAGACTCAACAGCAATTATTAGCATTATGTTTGGAATTGAATGGATACAGGGAATGCATTGTTTTTAAAATAGCAGAAAAAGACTGAGTTAGTCCTTCTGTTATTTGGTGTGCATTTTTTAATAGCTTCTTTGACATTAGGTTTAATTTCTACCAAAATAGGAGAGTGGTCCTGCTAAATCCCAACAACTATAGTAGGATATATAGCTTTTTGCTATTCCTTTGCTAATACAAAAGTCAATAACATCAGAAAGCCAATATGTGGATCGACCTGGTGAGATCATGTTCATGGTGCTTGCCAGTATTTATTTCAGAAGTTTGCAACTCCTAGGTAATATGAGTCTGGAACCCCAGAATGAATGTTTGATGTTGTAATTGCTGCTATGAAATGATTTTCTATGGTTTTGAGGGAATCATTAAGCTGCTCCGGTTTTTCGGTGGGCAATAAAGCGCTGATATGTACAATGTGTTTAAGGATTTCTTGTCAATGCAGGCAATACCAGAAAGAAAGAAAAAAAGCTTGATTTTA
This sequence comes from Antheraea pernyi, assembly GCA_015888305.1. Taxonomy (NCBI): domain Eukaryota; kingdom Metazoa; phylum Arthropoda; class Insecta; order Lepidoptera; family Saturniidae; genus Antheraea; species Antheraea pernyi. The sequence goes on from MU158705.1 coordinate 1,226,027, forward strand.
TATAACTTTTTTCTTTATAATAAGTATTCGTTCTGTCCTTCGGCCAGAAAATAGCGACTTTCTGGGTAAAGCACTAAACGAAGTTGCCACTTTGTAGTTCCGTCAAGCTGAAAAATAGTATACACAACTTGGCCAGTACAAAAGATAATCACGTATCACATTACTGGTGAAAACTGGAGGGGGAGGGAGGGGCCTTCTCATATGCCATGGATTGTCACTGAGGGATGGGAGGGGGTTAAGAAGTTGTCAATTATGGGCTATGTGGTTTAGACATGTACCCTTACTGGCTTGCTAGTGTGCATGTAACTGTTTAAAATAACATTATACTCTAATTTTTAGACCTTCTATAGCTCGACATGATTCAATAGTCCTTTCAAGGGAGCTAGTATTTGATATAGATCTTACTGATTATGATGAGGTGAGAACATGTTGTAAAGATGCCAAAGTTTGTGAAAAATGTTGGAAGTTTATGGTTATTGCTTGTGAAATCATTGATAAATCACTTAGAGGTAATTATAACTTTTCGATAATTCTATGTTATGGTTATTTTAATAATTATGTTTTTATGTATATTTTATTAATGTCACAATGCTCCTAAAATTCTTGAGCATGTCTTCTATTACATGTTATAGCTATAAGCTTAATGGAATTAAACAGTGTACATCACCTAAAAATACACTTAATAAATTAATGGTGGTAGAGCCACTCTGAAACTATTATTGGTTTCAGCATGAATGGGTCGGCTCGCCCAGGGGAGTACCACCCTCTCATAGAAAACCAACGTGAAGTAACAGTGCTTGCATTGTTGCGTTTCGTTCGGTCAGTGAGAGTGCCAGAGACCCACCTCTCCTCCCCTCTCCTCTACCTCCCCTAACCCTTCCCTCCAACGCACTTGCGACTCCTCTGGTGTTGGTGTCCATGGACGGTGGTGATCACTTAACAGCAGGTGACCCACCTGTTCGTTTGCCACCTATGACATAAAAAAAAACACCTCAAGAGCAGCAAGGATGTCTAACAGATTAGAATAACTGTTGTCAAGTCAATCTATGAATACTGTAATAATAGTATGTTGAGGCAATCTTACATTCAGCCATTTGACTCCAGATTAAGCATGGCTTGGTGTGGTAACTAAATAACTTGTACATATTTATAAATATATTAGACTCTCAGACATAGGAGTACTAATATTAATGACACAAAAATCTGCCTAGATGCCTACTATAGATATCAAACAACTAGCTATTGCTTGCATCATGGCTCATGTTAATGTAGATTTGACCTAAATAATGTATATGAAAAATTGAGCACTATGAAATCTTAACAAAAACACATTCACATTTATAATATTGGTAGATCAATGGAGCATCAGGAAGGTTTTAAAGGTTTTATAGTATTTTCAAACTTTCTCATGGTGTTTATTTTTTTAATTTATGATTGTTCTGATGTCAAAAGAAAACAGGCAAGTCAAGAAAAAAACCAATAAAATAATTTAGTAGAGGGAACAAACAAGCAAATGAAACCATGAAATGCGAATAAACAACCCGCTCCTTTAAAAAAAATGGTTATATTAAAAAAAAATTATGTTTTAGTTCTACTTAAATACACAATTCATTAATCAGAGCATTAGGTACCCATTAGGAGAGATCTGCTAAAGAGTGTAGTAATGGCTTGTCCCCAATAGAAGTATATAGTGCATCTAAGGTCTATTGGAATAGTATATTCTGTATCACACATTATATCAATATAAATTATTTACTCAAATACTTACAGAAAAATAACAGCATAATAATAGTTCGACTTGTTTTTATTTGCAGAAGATTTTGGTTTTCAATACATATTATGGGTGTTCTCTGGTCGACGAGGTATCCACTGTTGGATATCAGATTATGAAGCAAGAACATTAGACAGTCCTGGTAGAGGAGCAATTGCTGATTATCTTTGTTTAATTATGGGTGGTGATAATCTCAATAAAAAAGTTCATCTTGGAAGTGATAACTTGCATTCAAGTGTAAGGTGATTAAAAACATATATACATGTATATAGTTTGATGATATTGTATAGCTCTTATATTAATGGCTGCTGTCTATGATTTTTACCCTAAATAATTTTAGTTTTATTATTAATCATTAACTAAAACATTCTATTATGATTGCAATAAGAGATGTTATTATTACTTATGTACATTAATAAGGATTTTTTGTATGAATGTATTTACAGCTTTGGTGAAACAATGGTAATGTTAGTTATCTTGTTTTTCCACATCCCCAAAATTGTGAAAAATAATTAATTTAACCTAGTCATTCAAAAATTATATGAATATACTTACATAAATTTGATATTATTCTTGTTGGTTGGCAATAGGCAAAGATTAGTTTTTTTACAATGGACCATTATTGCCTTTTGCTCTGTGGCCTATAAATTATTGTGATATTTTTTATATGCAAGGGGCATTTACGCTTTTGCTATATAAGTAATATGTACGAACCCTCTCGTGTTGCAGAGGAAAGTAATACAAGTATGTTGACAATGGCACAAATATTTTTTTCGTAATATGTCATGTGTCTACCATTACAAATAATTTGGTATAAAAATTATTGGTATAAAAATATACTTTGCTTTAAATTTTTTAAATATAGAAAAAAACCATAAAAATGTAACAAATGTATGATGCATCGGCATCGTTTTTTTATTATCAATATTTATATAAATACCGGGCTATAATAATATTTTTTTTGGTCTACATTGATAATGTGTAGTCTTACTACTGTTTGTAATGTTCAAGATAATAAACAATGTTTTCCTTATACTAAACCATTAACAAGGACACCCATTTCGCACCAGCGCCGAATTCCCGGTAAAATCAGTCATTATTAAAAAGCGGCATTATGCTTTAAGAATCAATTTATGACTCAGTGCCAATTTCTTTTGCAGAAGAGCTTTAAGTATTATAGATAAACATTTTGAAGAACTGCTACAGGAGCAAGAATTTTTTTCAACTCCAGAAAGACTTAGCAAACTTTTAAAACTGATACCAGATGAAACGTTGAGATCACAAGTAGAAAAAACTTTAAGTAAAATGCATGAGTCATCCGTTGAAAGGTGGAAAACTTTCAATAATTTATATGATAATTATTGCAGAGAAGTAAGTTATTTTTATTTTATTTATTTATGTTATGTGAATTGTATTTATTTGAAGACACGGAAAATGGTCCAGTAACTTGAATCGTAACGTTTGTAAAAATAATATAAAGCCAAGAATGAGAATGTTAAAGCAAAATAAAAAAAAAAAGATTGAACAGAAAAGAATGGGCACTTTTTCGTTAGTAATATCTAAAGTGGTTCTTGTAGAAGTCATCAGAATTCCCTGAATTTATTACATTAGTCATTTAATTGTTGAATGATTTCAACTATTAAATAATTATAGTGTTATAAATTTTATTTTGAAATCTGATATCAGATTGTATTGTAATCTGTGTTTAATTATTAATCTTTAATAATGATTATTTAATTGAAGGTGTCCTGCTATGCGGAAATCGTTCATTAAATATTATAGTGTAGGTTATTTTGCACTTCCTACTGGAAATGGCTGGTCGGTAACACGTCTCTGAAAAAAAAAAACATTGGATTTATATTTGTGCAAGGTGTAACTGAAAAAGTAAAATCTGAGACTAATAATGGACAGAGTGCCCACTCGCATTGTAAGAGTGAAGATTGGTCTGAAGATGCTCCATGAAGGAGTGAATGATTTATTCATATTTCACAATTACATAACAACAGTGTTAACTGACGACCAAGGACGCGTTTTTTAAATTACTTTTTGCTGTTTTAATTACTAATATTTTGCTCTTTCTATTAGTAGTTTCAAATTTAACTTTTTCAGGTACACCTCACACAAAAAAAATCAAAGTTTTTGTTCAGCGAGAGGTGGTAGTGACCAATCAATTCCAGACGGAAGTGCAAAGTAACGTCCACTATAATATTAAATAATTAATGTTTGTTGCAGAATACCAATGTATTACGAAAGATTAAATATTTAACTGATGAAATCAAAATACAGTATTGCTATCCTAGATTGGATGTGAATGTCACTAAAGGTTTCAATCACTTGTTAAAATCACCTTTTAGTATCCATCCGAAAACGGGCAATGTATCAATTGTTTTCAAACCAAGTAATGTAAAAAACATTAAACTGGACGAGGTACCTAACATCTACAATTTACTGGATGAAAACTCTGCTACGAATGCCCAGCACTTGACAAGTATGAAAACAGCTGTAAAATCTTTTCAAGAAGTGGTTTTTTCTTTGGAGAAAGCTGAAGCGTTAAGAAGGCGAAATTCTGCCAGTATGTAACTTTGGTCTATATCAGTATCATTTTTTTTAAACTTTGCATTCACATCTCACACACTCGTATAATCAAACTTTTTTTTTTATATCGTAGGAGGTAAACGAACAGGTGGGTCACCTGATGTTAAGTGATCACCACCGTCCATATACATTTGCAACACTAGGGGAGCCGCAAGTGCGTTGCCAGCCTGTGTTGGGGGGGGGGGAGGAAGGGGAAAGTGGAAGGAGAGGGGAGATGAGTCTCCGGCGCTCTCATTGACCGAACGAAACGCAACAATGTAAGCACTGTTACTTCACGGTCAGTTTTCTGTGAGAGGGTAGTACCCCTGGCGAGCCGACCCAGTCATGCTGAAACCAGTAATAGCTTCAGGGTGGCTCTACCACCTAAAACAATACATTTACTCAGATATTATAATGTTTAAATTTCAGTCTTTGAAAGGTTATCTCCAGCAGTAATATGCAAAAAGTAACATTATACTTACTGTTTTTTTTACAGATACTTCCCTGGATTTTTGAAGAAACGTACCATAATAATAATAAAATAATGTTGTTTACTTACTTGTTTTATTTAAATAATGTAAAATATAAATTAGCATAAAAGCTTATTATTATTATCTTTAACAAATTGTATAACTCCAATGGTTTATTGACACAGTGAAAGTGGTTCTTAGTATCCGATAAGTTCTGAAGTCTGACGAATACCACATTTAATGCGAAGTATTTTGGTTTCGTGAAAGCAGAATGATGTGCGACTGATAATTACGCGCCATGAGACATAATTCCCCAATAGATGTTCTAAACCGAGCAACTCAGTGCAATGCTAAGAAAATCTTCAAAACCGATTGTCACTGTCCCATTCTGCTGAGTATCGCGAACTCTAAATGCTTCTGTAAAGCGTTGAATTTGAACGCAGACTACTATAAAGTTGTCCACTGTAATTTTTCCTTCATTTGGGTCGAATCGTTTTGTCAGGAAGCTAATGAAATCGGGAGTAAATCGAAATCCCATTTGCGATAATGCTGAAATAAAACATTTTGAAGGTATGATTATACAAAGTGGAAGTGTTTCAAAGTTTTAATGACAATATATAATTTAATGATAAAATAAACCTTTTGAAAGTTCTTCTTCTTCAATATTTCCTGATTGGTCCAAGTCATAGGTTTTGAATACGGCTAGCCATTGATTAATATATGTGTATAATTTATCGAACTCTTCAAGATTTATATGTCCGGAGCGATCTTTATCAAACATTCCTGTAAATGAAATATTTATTTAAATATCTTCAATTACTATGAGTGTTATACTCTAATTAGATACGGAGAAACTTATTTAAAAAGTGTAATATACTATAACAAACATAATTTAGCTTGACGAAAGTTTACATACATTTATCTAAACTTCTATTGTAAATATGGCCGTAGCTAGGGGAGGGGCAATGCCCTACCTTGAAATCACAACCTACCTTACCTAACCTACCTTAAAGATACCAAAAACTAAGTAACAAAAAATTGTGATATAGCCCTGATTATAAAGTTGAAAAGTTTGTTTGATCGCGCTAATATAAAGACTTAGGTCATTTATCGAGGAAGGCTACGTATATCATCACGCTAAGTCCAATAGGAGCGGAACCAATGAAGAATTTTACAAAATCAGTGTTGACGTACGTATTATTTAAACATATTTTCACATACGTAGACGAATTTGCGGTTAAAGTTGGCGTTAGCCTAAAGTAACTATTCAACGCGAAGTCGCAGGCAGAAACTAGTTATTCATAATTTAAATCTAAAAAATTTAAATGTTAGCACCAAAAGAGTAACATTGAATTTAAAAGCTTGTAAAATTAAATTATTTTTCAATAGATAATTAGCGGGCCGGGCTGCAACCCTGATTATAAAATAAACCTCGACAAATGATATACCAAAACCTTCCTCATGAACCACTTTATCTACTAGTGAAACCGTATGAAAATCCGTTAAGTAGTTTTTAAGTTTATCGCGAACAGACAGACTCGTTAGGGGACTGTTTTATACTATGTAATTATATAGTTAAAATTAAATAACAGAATGACAGTTATCGGCACTTTATATATATCGTAATGAATGATAGTAATATTACCAATCATAAGATTGCAGGCAGTGTCGGAGAACTTTTGACCTTGTGCATTAACTAATGCTGCTTTCAACTCCGATGCAGAAATAAATCCCGACTGATCCTTGTCAACAGCGCAAAACCACTGTTGAACTTGAGGTGAGACTGTACCACCAGTACCAATCGATGGATATGGTCCATGTCCCACTTCTAGTTGGCCACCTGGCGGCGGACCCCCGTACGAAGGTTGGCCGCCTGGCGGTGGCCCTCCATACGAAGGTTGACCACCTGGTGGTACACCGTAAGGAGATTGTCCATATCCCGGCTAAAAATTAGAAAAAGATTATAATTATTAAATTGTTTTTGTCTTTTAGTTTATTTAAGTTTTGTAAATAACATATTTATTATTACACAAAAAGGTTTTATGCAATTATCTTCTTATTATTTTAGACGTAACATTCTAATATGGTATTAATACAAATAATCACCTATTTACAAATAAAAAATAAAAATTAGAAAAATATTATTTCGAGAAATAGCTATTTAAGGTATTTTATTTTTTGCGTACAACGAGAATGGAAGAAATATGTAAAGTTTGCATCGTTACTAGTGTCGATAAAAATACTAATATTAGTTTCAATAAACAAACAATCTGATTTTCTTGCAAGGTTGTTTTGCATTAGCACAGTAAAGATACCAAGAAAAAATAATTATCAGCAAACAACCGACTCTAAACGGGACATATCAGGATAATATCCTATAAGCTATGCAAAATATTATATCTGGTGCGGTCTTCGGGCTTTAGCAATCATTGCTTACAGTTTAGGAATTAAATCGTGACCCAAACATTATTAAAATATTTATTGCATCATCTTGTTGTTTGAGTAAAAACAGCAGCTACATACACCTCGATCCAATTGATTTTCACGAGCTTCGATGAAGATAATATAAATAACATCAGAATGATATTGGAAAATCATAGCAGAATGACTTGTTAGTTCAATTGATGAGACAATAATTTATACACTACATAGACAATTCACATCCATGTTTGATATACGGAAATTAAGTGAATTACTATCAGAATAGCTAAGTATTAATGGGCAAATAGGTATCAAATGCCAGAGTAATAATACGACGGCTTCATGCATAATGGTCGTAATTAATAGAACGATTTATCCATTTCTAAAATCCACAACTTTTACTTCCGTATCTTATAAATTATTAGGTAGACGATCGAACACTAAATTTATAATCAATGTGCCGGACTATAACAGCCATACTCAACATGCGGCACGCCAAGTCTATGTAGTGACCCACCCGATAGTCTATTCTCAGTTATTTTAAATTTCGTACCCATCATAAAAACTATGAGCACGCTGGAGTAAATTAAATAGATCCCAGATAACCTAACCTCAATGCGTCCCTATGATCAAGATATACCAAGCTTGTTTTATTGGACAACCATTTTTCACTAGATTAATACGTTAATTAGAAATTACGTTTTTTTTTATTTAATACCTAAATACTTGTAGTTTGCGGCCCGCTACACCATAAGTGAAACGTGTTTGTGGCCCCTTTAAAAAAAGTTTGAGTACCACCGGACTAGAATATAATTGTCTGTTGCTGTTTGTATCTTACAATTTTATAAAATTGCTACTTTGGAGTTGGACTGCTGGTCTCGATTTGTATATCTGGATCAGCTCACAATAAATGGTAACAGTAGTTACTTTTTATTGTTCGCGCAATTTTATGTGCCACGTTCACTTTTTGATGTGAAACGTCTATAGACACGGGTAAACCTGATTGTTGACTTGGCGAGACGTGGCGACGCAAAACACGAACATAGCAATATTAACGAAATACTCAAAGATATTTGCAACCCTATCTGTATAAAACATAAGATTCAAATTGTTTTGTCGTCCACTCGTTATACTAGTGTAACGCGGTACGCTCCGACGACCTAGCGCTCTTTGATAAATGCCGCCAAACACACCGCGCCTGCACCTAGTTGAATATTTATTGTATTTAATAAAAATGAATATTTATGTAATAAAATAAATAGTCATTATTTTATAGAACAAATTTATAATAATTATAATTTATCTTTTCATTATGTCATAGTTGATTCCTGTTGTAATCTGTTCTTTTAGGCATATCTATAAACAATTTAGATGTTTCACTTCTGCCAGGCGTCCTGTGACGGCTCATTTTTTTTTAATAAATCGTCATTTTATTTCTATCATCTTTCGAACTTCGTCTTGCCTAGTAAATCTCTTTACATGATAACAAATCATGTCATATTTATATAAATGTCAGCAGTTTATATAAAATGAAGATTATATTTTACCTGGCTATTACTGTTTTCATATTTTCACATATCTTATTACTAGCGGGCCCGACAGACACACTGATTACAAAAAAAAATCGTTGACAAATTATATACCTCATAAATTACTTTATTCACTTGTGAAAACCGCATGAAAATTCGTTCAGTAGTTTTTCGCGAACAAACAGACGCGGTAGGGGACTTTGTTTTATACTACACTCATCAAAAAAGTCTAAGCAACATGTACTAATTTAAATTTTAGGATGGTTCTTCACATTATAACGTTGTATTTTATTTAAAAAATAATATCTTTAGGGTTCTATGATGTAAAAATAACAGCTGTTGTCTTTATAAGTTCTTTTAATAACAGAAATGAACAATATTAGAATATACTGTAGAAACTAAGATACATAAGAAACTAAACTTTTTTCTTACAAAATACAATTTCTAAAGAAAATGTATTTATTGTGAAAGAATAGAACAATTTAATACAAAGGATGGTCTCCTCTGCTATTCAAAACTTGTCGGCAACGGTTATTCATTGAATTAATGAGACTGTTTATGTCATCTTGCGGTATTCGCTCCCAATGGAATTGTAGCAAATCCTTCAGCTGTTGGGTTGTTGTCGCTCCGTCCAAGTCCTTCAAAACACGTCTCTGGAGCATGTCCCATGCTCGTTTTTGTAAATGGAAACATGAATGCTGAAAATTACATTGAGGATATTCTCAGACCTTATGTCTACCCATTTGCACAAACCTTTGGCTCCGATTTTAGGTTAATGCATGACAATGCGCGTTCACATACAGCTCGGCGAACCAGTGAATACTTTGCAACGGAGAACATCCGGGTATTGCCCTGGCCTGCACAATCGCCAGATCTCAACCCCATCGAGCACGCATGGGACATGCTCCAGAGACGTGTTTTGAAGGACTTGGACGGAGCGACAACAACCCAACAGCTGAAGGATTTGCTACAATTCCATTGGGAGCGAATACCGCAAGATGACATAAACAGTCTCATTAATTCAATGAATAATCGTTGCCGACAAGTTCTGAATAGCAGAGGAGACCATACTTTGTATTAAATTGTTCTATTCTTTCACAATAAATACATTTTCTTTAGAAATTTCATTTTGTAAGAAAAAAGTTTAGTTTCTTATGTATCTTAGTTTCTACAGTATATTCTAATATTGTTCATTTCTGTTATTAAAAGAACTTATAAAGACAACAGCTGTTATTTTTACATCATAGAACCCTAAAGATATTATTTTAAAAATAAAATACAACGTTATAATGTGAAGAACCATCCTAAAATTTAAATTAGTACATGTTGCTTAGACTTTTTTGATGAGTGTATATTTATGGACACTAAAAATGGAGAAATAAAAAATTTTTCCAAAAAAAAATAAACCGCCTTCGATGTGAAACACAAATAAGGCACTAAAAAGCGAAAAATAACTGAATTATTAAATTAACCAAATTAAATAAAAAATATTGATAATCGCGCTACCGAATAATATATTAGAAGTCGATGCCAACCTAAATTTCAAATTTGTTGCAGGTAATAAAATATGTATATATACTATACAGATATACATCATGGGACACGAGAGTGGACCAAAACTTTGTATGTAGATGATATGAATTTAGGTTGGCATCGACTTCAAATATATTATTCGGTAGCGCGAATATCAATATTTTTTATTTAATTTGGTTAATTTAATAATTCAGTTATTTTTCGCTTTTTAGTGCCTTATTTGTGTTTCACATCGAAGGCGGTTTATTTTTTTTTGGAAAAATTTTTTATTTCTCCATTTTTAGTGTCCATAAATATACACTCATCAAAAAAGTCTAAGCAACATGTACTAATTTAAATTTTAGGATGGTTCTTCACATTATAACGTTGTATTTTATTTTTAAAATAATATCTTTAGGGTTCTATGATGTAAAAATAACAGCTGTTGTCTTTATAAGTTCTTTTAATAACAGAAATGAACAATATTAGAATATACTGTAGAAACTAAGATACATAAGAAACTAAACTTTTTTCTTACAAAATGAAATTTCTAAAGAAAATGTATTTATTGTGAAAGAATAGAACAATTTAATACAAAGTATGGTCTCCTCTGCTATTCAGAACTTGTCGGCAACGATTATTCATTGAATTAATGAGACTGTTTATGTCATCTTGCGGTATTCGCTCCCAATGGAATTGTAGCAAATCCTTCAGCTGTTGGGTTGTTGTCGCTCCGTCCAAGTCCTTCAAAACACGTCTCTGGAGCATGTCCCATGCGTGCTCGATGGGGTTGAGATCTGGCGATTGTGCAGGCCAGGGCAATACCCGGATGTTCTCCGTTGCAAAGTATTCACTGGTTCGCCGAGCTGTATGTGAACGCGCATTGTCATGCATTAACCTAAAATCGGAGCCAAAGGTTTGTGCAAATGGGTAGACATAAGGTCTGAGAATATCCTCAATGTAATTTTCAGCATTCATGTTTCCATTTACAAAAACGAGCTCAGTTCGCCTGTTCTTCATAATACCCGCCCATAACATAACTGTTGAGCCGCTGTATGGATGAACTTCCTGAACGCACCTGAGCCTTTCAGTATTTCCGGGCCGACGATACACTCGCACCCTTCTTGTATCAGGCTTAAACCCGAATCGCGACTCATCGGAAAACATAATTTTATCCCATTGTTCCTGGGTCCATGTTATGCGTTCTCTACACCATTCATATCGACGAGCGCGATTCCCGTGACGTATCGGTGGGCACCTGATTGGGCGTCGAGCTCGTAGGCCGTACTCATGCAGTCGATTTCGCACAGTTTGAGGACTTACATCAACACCATTTGAAATTTGTAGCCTCAAACTTATCTCTCGAGCGGTTAACATCTGCTGGCGTCTTGCAGTCAGTTGTATGTACCGGTCTTGCCGAGTGGTTGTACTCCTTTTACGGCCTGGATGCTGTTCAGCGGGTTCTCCTGTATTATTGTAGCGCTGCCAAAGACGACAAATAACACTTCTATGAATGCCAAAATGTCGAGATACCTGAGATTGATTACTTCCCGCTTGCAACATCCCTACAGCTCTTTGCATTTCATCTGCCATCAAATGACGTCGCTTCATGACGTAAAGAATATCTAACAATTCAATTTTGTCGCTAACTTTATTTAAATGGTTGGTAAAATTATAAAATCAAGACTAAACGTAGCAATTAAAACGCACTTAAATTCAAACAAATTCGCAGTCATTTGAATTTTATGAAAAAACAAAACATAATCAAATTTTTTTTTACAACCAGCCAGTATGTCATCAATAACAAAAAAGTTTACTTACCTACGCACTTTGTTTGAGTAAATACTTATAAATTAATTAATATAAATGGTAAAATTTGTAATATCACGCATGTTGCTTAGACTTTTTTGATGTGTGTATGTAATTATATACTTTTATATAATTCTAGTAAACTGGGACCGATATATATCCATGAAACAATGATACTGTGTCGCTTGGTCTTTCGTACTCCTAGTAATAGTTTTCAAAAGCGTAGTCACGCGTTCATAAATTCCTCATAGCATGACTGGACATGACGAACTACTAGTCATTCAGTCTTACTAGCCTCTTAAAGGTTCATATGAAGGAGTCTGTATTACAAGAAAAAGATCACAACAACTTTCAGCTATAACTACAGTTTGGCCAACAGTTCTGACATAAGGGTAATAAGGACTCTCCTAAGGTTAGGTAATATAATGAAATTAAAAATTTATTTGTGTAGAGTGTTGTGTCTATAACGTATAAATAATTATTCTATGTACACAGAATGTATAAATGCAACACTAAAATTTGCATTGCTCAAAACCTAATAAGTAGGTATGCAAATATTTTTATGTATATCAAATACAAATATCCAATCGTAAGAGTAATTTATAAAACAAAAGCTGCCGTACATCATATTCCAGAGAAGATTATGTATTTTGGAGATTACAAATTAAAACTACTTTATACAAAAGTAAGAGCATTTCTATGATATATAACTTTCATGTAAAATGCTGATTACGAAAAAGTAAATATAATTACATGTTATAATTTTGTTTCAATTTTCTAAAATATTAATAAATCTTCGACCATGTTCAAAATAATCATATGCAATAGTAATAAATCGAAACAAATAACAGAAGAAATTATGAATGGGTAATACAGTTAATGCTGCGTATCAAATCAAATCGATATACTGATACTTGATAACGGTTTTTGAAACTATGTAATGATCGATGCGCATCGGTTTTCTTGAATCTTGATATTGGACACAATATGATGATACAGTAGTTACGTACGGTTCGTGTTTTGGATATCATGAAACGATTTTAAAATTTGTAAGTTATAAAGATCAAAATCAAAATGTGAACTATGCCTATTTGCTACATATGGGACTCGTGTGATCGTGCGTATCACTCACTCTAAACGATTTGGTAACGACCATGAAAGTATACCGCTGATCGCGATAAGTAGTTTCACTATGGCCCTATACACAATTTAGTGATACAAATACAATATAGTTTCAAAAACTGTTTATATGACTCACTTCTAGAAGAAACCACATAAGAGTATAAGTATAAAATCCTGTCTTCTCTTTGAAATGTCTCGTTTGACAATGTCACATAAAACTACAGGTAAAGTTGGTATTTCTTTATACTGAGTGGAGAAAATATATATTTTAAAGTAATGTAATTAAATATTAAATACATTTGTCTTTCATTAAAGTGACTACCAAAATTTGTAATTCAATGGTTTGTGTTAAAATTAGGATAGATTTCTGAAACAAAATTTGAATGGAGCTAGGCCAGGCCAGAATGGGACAGGGACACTGTCTAGTACATTTGTATCGATAACAGATAATGTATAAAATCTTTATAATGAAAGTTAAGATTTCGAAATTTTTGTTCGCTATAAAGGATTTCCAACATTACTCTTCTCCCTTTTTACGGATAAAATAAACTCTTTATTTACACACCGATTTTTTTTACTGCTCATGTTAACAGTTTCAAAGTTGATTTATAAACTTGGTATATTTAATAATTGAGACCAAAATTTCCTATAAACACTGCAATCCACTGGCAATTAATAATTACGACACAATTCCGGCACTTCAAAGATTTTGTCGGATTTTTTTGTAAATTAATAACATAAACAATAACACTTACTGTAAACATGTACTGACGTTTAAATTATGAAAGTATTTTTTCGTAATGAAGGATGGGTGTTAGGCCATAAAAATATTTCGATATATGGGTTTAGAGTAAGCCAACCCAATTGAAGTAACTACTAGGGTTTATTCATTATATTGAACGATGTCACAAAGAGTCTATGACGGTTTGCGACACTCATCGCCGTCACAATAACTGTGTTTTACATTTATTCTATACGTGAAAGGTTAGCGAAACTGATCTTGGTCGTACGTTCGATAATAGATACACTGATCTGTTCTATTCACATATGTTCACATAGTATGTGAAAAGGCATTTTTACAACAAATCGAAAATCCATATACTATGTATTTTTCTTTATGTTCGTCTCGAAAGTAGTGTAAGTGAATGTTGTATTTAGGCATCTCCACATACTATAGTCATAGTAAAACAATGTTCATTAGGTTTTTGCAATCATATTCCTCAGCTACTCTTAAGTTAACTGAAAGTTTTATAAACACTTTGTATGGCTTTACGTTTCTTTCTAGCTATTTATTTGAATACACATAAAATTATATCAGTATATTCCACTGTACAATATGTTTATACAAAATCTTGACTATTAATAGGAGTGAACTATCAACATTCTATGAATTGTAGCATCTTAAATGATCATTTTTCTAATTAAGATTCAAAAATATATCGCCCGGTCGCATATAGGTATTATTGCATCTTTTAATTTTACCGCACTGTACTGTATAAAGCTGTTATATTTAGACAACCTTAATATCTAAGTTTTAACAAACATACAATTTAATATTATTGTTTATGTTCTACAATGTATTGTTATTACCCTCCTCTTTCCGGATACACATCAACAGAGGTAGAGGAATACTATTTATAGGTAAGGCTCATACAATATTAGCCTACAAATCCTTAAATATTAATTGGATCAAAATTGTCTTCAGTATTTTATAAACTTTTTTTTAATACATACTACAACCAAAATAACTTTTTAATAGAAGCCATTTATGAAACAGTATACTGTAGTATTATTATTAGTTATTAATGTTAAAGGAATTTTGGATTTAGTAGAATTAATTTCAATTCCACTGAACATTTTACTTGTAATGAGTTTACTACAAGCATATGTAAATATTTCATTGGCATGTCAATATGGCAAGCTATTTGAATTGCCCTACGTTCCATTCTTTAAATATAATTTTGATACACTTTAAAATAATTCCAATAAACATTTACATATTAATTATCAATTTCGGTTATTAATTTGGAATTAACATATAACAAGGAATATAATGTAAGCATTTAATGTTTTATTATAATATTTACATGTACTATGAATACAATTTAATAGAGCAATAGAGATATTAATGTAACCAAGACATTAAAAGGTAAGTTGAGAGAATGCAATTTCTTATATCAGGATATTTTATCAACCCTGTATTACGCTTTGTATTAAACATTCCAATTATAAGCATCCGAAGAATCAAAGGCTGCAAATTAGGGAAGTGGTAAATTTGTGATAAATATTTATATGATACTAGCGGTCCCGCCAGACGTAGTCCTGCCTTGATAATATAAAAATCCTAAAACTCAATCGCAGCGTCACCACCTTCTCCAATTGTGAATCTAAACCATTCTCAGATCGACTGGAGCACGCACACAAAATTTCATCAAAATCGATGTAGCCGTTTAGGAGGAGTTCAGTGACATACACACGTACAGAAGAAATTTATATATAAAGATAAACATGTTGCTAATTTTGTTGAATACAGTTTGTTCCAATTCATCCAAAGATGATAGTAAAATATTCACTATGATTCTCTATGGATACAATGACAATTTATCAGTATTTTTTTAAATATCAAATTATACAGTAGGCGTATTTTGCCTATTTTAATTTTAGACAACTCATATCTTTCTTAAGTAATAAATTACAATATAAATTATGTTAACCATACAAGCTACCGGTTAAATCACATGAAACAGATTCTCAAAAACACATTAATAATTATAATTACTATATTATTGCCTAGTTTAATATTACAAAATAACAATGTTACTTAAATTTATACGACATTCAGTCTTTTACATCAAAACCAATACTGGCAAGTTTGTTCCGTTTTGTACTAAGCAAGTTTACTTACACACCCGTTGGTAGAGCCTTTTCACTAATTACATATATGTGGAATAATTTAAGTAGATATATGGAATATACAATAAAACAAAGTGATTTAATAATTTATCAGGTTCAACAACTTATGATACTTTTTAAACCATCAATTCTCAATGCATACTTGTTTGAATATTTTATTAATCATATTAACAAATTAAACAAATAATTTATAGTGAAATGAATAAGCTTATCTCATTCTGTTTCCATTGATTAAATACAAATTTTCACATGTTTAAAATGTAACTAGTGAAAATACAATATAGATCTTTATATTAACAGTAATCTATAAATTTTTTTTTTCAAAACCTAAACATTACTACTGTGACTAGAAAAACTATAAGTAGCTGGTGTCACCGATTTATTTACACATACTTGAATAGATGGTTTAAAGGATGAAGGGAGAAGTTTATGAGCTTCAGGCACTGGAGAATAATTCCTACAAACAACAGGATCAAAGTGAACCTGTTCAATTCTATCCATAGGCACACCATCGAAGCTCGTTTGTTTAGCCGAATCACCTGTTC
Organism: Antheraea pernyi; assembly: GCA_015888305.1. Taxonomy (NCBI): domain Eukaryota; kingdom Metazoa; phylum Arthropoda; class Insecta; order Lepidoptera; family Saturniidae; genus Antheraea; species Antheraea pernyi. The sequence continues at coordinate 1,242,693 of MU158705.1, forward strand.
CACTGTCTTTACATGACGAATGTTCTGACATATTGTCTGAAAACATTTGCGGTGAATCACTATCACTATGCACTATATGTGTCATTTTCATGGTCTCTGCCGGAATGGTGTGCACAGCCCTCGCCATGCGTCTACGTGTATGGTAAATAATAACCACCCAAATAATGGATGTCCCCACAGCACAACACACTGCAGTTATTATTATAATACCAGTCATGTCCTCCTCGTTTACCATAATGGCCACTGGAGGTAGAACTCTTAACTCTATCATATCTTTCTTTGTACCCAACTCATTGGTGATTTCACACTCATAATGGCCAGCATCATTCGCTTCTACTCCCATTATAATCAGTAACTGATCATCAGCTGTAAAGAAATGACGTTCACCGGGAATGACAGGTGTTCCATCTTTTAACCATTTCAAAACTGGTTTCGGTGACCCTGAAAACATACACTGTAAAACCACAGAATCTCCATTTGTCACTTCCTTATTTTCCATCACTCTAACAAATGATGGTTCTTGTAGAACTGTAAGGGTAGCATTTGCTATAATTGTTCCTGCTGGATTTTTAGCAGCACAGCTGTAAACACCCATATCTGAGGTTTTAGCATTAACAATGAAGAAAAGATGATCAGCGGGCATTACATTCATTCGCCTCTCTCTAGCCGCAGGGAAGTCATTCCCTCCATCTTTCTTCCATGATATTTCTGGAGGTGGATCTCCAGTAGCTGCACAATTTAATTTCACTGTTTCACCAGTTCTTACAGTAATATTCGTTGGTGTGTTTATAAAACGTGGAAAAGTGACAATATTAACTTTGGCCTTCGATGAATAAGTTATTCCAAAATTATTACTAACAACACATTGGTATTTTCCAGAATCAGCATGCGTAACATTCGGTATTACCAACACTGATGTGGCACGGGGTTGTCCACTAACACTCACTGTTACATTTTCAAGTACTGAAGGGTTACTGACGTTCCCATTGTTCTTTCTCCAAAGAAACGTCATGTTATTGAATGGGTTTGATGTTGCAGAGCAAATTAAATTGGCTGGTCGTCCTTTTATAGCGAGATGTGTTTTAGGATGCTCCACAACTTTAGGTTTTGGGGAATCACCACAGTTGTCTTCCTTCAACTTTGTTATGGATACCCCACGAACTTCCTCGGGGTATGCACAGTTTGCCGTAATATACTTTTGTTCGGCCTTCTCTCTTATCCATTCTACAATCCATAGTAGATTGCAATCACACAAAAGTGATGAAGAATTTAAATGTAGTTTTTTTAGCTTTGGCATTGGATCGAAAGCATGTTGTTGAATAGATGTTATATTGTTACCTTTAAAGTCTAATTCTACAAGGCTTGACAATCCCTCAAATGCTCTTGTATTGATTGATTTTATATGGTTAGATGCTAAGCTGAATGTTAATAAGTTTTGCAATTTCGAAAATGGCCCTGACATATCTTCAACTGTCCAGGATATTTTATTATTATTCAGGTGCAGAGATTCCAAGTGTACCATATAGCTAAATGCATCTTGAGAGATTACCGATATATTATTATAACTGAGGTTAAGCATCCGTAGTTTGATTAAATGTTCAAATGTATGTCCATCTATTTCTATTAGGTAATTATGTGACAAGTCTAACGTTTCTAATTTTGTACATAGCTCCCAAGTGCCGACATCAATGTCTGTTATAAAATTATTTGATAACGACAATGTTATCAATGATTCCAGCCCATACATCCAACCCTTGGAAATATTTCCAATCTTATTATGATCTAATTGCAATAAATTTACAGACTTGAATCCAAAAAAGGCACCATCCATAATATTATCAATGATGTTAAACCTTAGTTTTAAAGTTGTCAAATTCGATAAACCTTGAAAGAGTAGTCCATTAATTACATGCAATTTATTGTGATTTAATTCTAACATCTTTAAGTTAGCCTGATACTTAAATAGATGATTGGGAAGAGATTTTATCTCATTCCTATTCAATTTTAATACTTCCAAGTTTGTTAAATTATTTAAAGCCCCTTCTTGTATATATTTAATATGATTACTATTTAAGTTTAGGATCCTTATAGTACTGTTTTCAGGAAAATGGCCTGCATCTATACACTCAATGTTATTTCTATTCATATTCAGTTCTTGAATTCCATTAACTAATGGGAGGTTCGGTATTTGGTACAATAAATTTTTATCCAACTTTAATTCCTTTAAATTCTTTAATTCGTTGAGTGTATTAGAAACATTGTTCAATCTGTTATGGCTGAAATCTAATTGAACCACCCACTTGGGAATTTTTGGCACAGAAACCAAATTCTTTTTTGAACAATCAACGTACTGGTCCAAGCAAGTACATTCCAACGGGCATTCATAATTTTCTGCATTTAATGACGATTGTACAAATATAACTATCGTCATAAACAATAATAAATGTGAGTCCCCCATTTTCATGCATTTGTGTACCTGCCGATCAAATGATCCCTTTGTTCTTACATAATTCCAGGTAAAAGCGTGGTGTATACTAAAATCCGAGTTAGAAACACTTTACTTATTCCCACTTTACATGAATATAACATTTTAGAACACAAAACGAAATATCAATCGCAAAACAACACAACTTATTATCGGTACAATAATGCAGCGCCATTTTATTCTTAACACTTACTTTTTTTATTGATCGACATGGCATTAAGTACTTTCAGCCATGCTGATACCAATTACCTGTTTTACGCAAAAATGCTATCACAACTGTTATTAAGTTGTAATATAACTTAAATTAAATAGATATTTATATCTATTAATTCTGTTCTATAAAATGATTGCAATAGAAAATATTTCTTTGTTTCGAAATTATCAAGATAATCATACAATTTTGGTAACATATATGGTTACAATTCCGATTCATCAAAATGAGACTCCATAGGAAGATAACAGTAAGTTGTGGATATAATTTGAATACCTCAACAATAATTTACTTGAAAAAATTTTTTAGATAGGTATTTTTGTGAGTATGACTTGGAACGGGCAAACATTCTTTTTAACTGTTGTATTTACGTCTCTTTCGTATTGTATAATTTTTAAAAAAATATAATTAATAAATCTGGAACTCAGTTTCATCATTCTGTTTAAATACGTTTGTACTTGGAACAAAGATCCTCAACGCGACTTGCAGTAGTTGACTGGTTTCTACCACTTCGCGTAAGGAAAAGCGTTATGCCCACGTCTCTCTTTCTTTCTATTGTATACAAGCATGTGGGCGCGTGCCAATGTCGAAATTATTTTATCATGTAGTGGAATTTTATATTTCTTTCATGATCTTGTGTGTTATTTGACTCTGTATTTTGTAATATTGGTGGTATTTCACGTAAAAATGTGAAGTTGATGGGCAATAAAACCACGGAGAATGAGTTACCACAAAATTCCTGGAAAGGTCTAACAAAGGGGCCACCGTCTTATTAAAACATTGACATCATCACAGGAAACTTCTAATTTTATTATTTATTAGACAATGACAATAATAATCTAAGATAATTACGAGGTTGCCAGATTCTAAGAGAAAGAGAACTTATTTAGGACTTGTCAAAATAATGTATTTACATTAGGTGTGTGCTCGAATCGAATAATAATGTTAAACTCGAATTGATAAACTGAACTATTCCGATAATTCGAACAAATCGCAAAATCGAAACTATGCAAATATTTTGAAAACAAGTAAGAATTATCAAACTAATAGTTACAAGAAAAAAAAACAACATTTACCAAACTATTATTCTTTGCATAAAAACTTAAATTAAACAATTGTATAACGTGAACTTTCTTATTTATCATAAATGTTCAAACTGGTTAATAAAAAAATCCTTTTACTGATAGACGCATCTATTGAACTGAAATTGTATATCATTATTATTACATAGTATATACTATATACTACTACTATATAGCAAAGTCCCCTACCGCGTCTGTCTGTTCGCGATAAACTCAGAAACTATTCAACGGATCTTTATGTGGTTTTCACCAGTGGATAAAATGATGCACGAGGAACGTTTTAGTATATAATTTGTGCAGGTGTTTTTTTTTATAATCAGGACGGGACAACTTCTCCCGGGCCCGCTAGTTAATAACAATTTGGTATTTGATAAATATCCAATTACTTAAAATTATTCGCATAATTTAATTTCTTTGAATACTTCGAACAGTTGGAATTATTCAAATAGTTCATATAGTTAGAATGTTCCATTCGAATTATAAATCAAATTATCCGAAAAGCACAATCGATACCTCGTTATTTTGTAAATTTGTGCGTCCCTACTCTACATATTTGCATCAATTACAAACAACTAATTATATAGTAGACAATTCACAAATATAAAAAATGTTTCATATTTCAATTATTGTCCATTGGTTAAGAAAATCGATGTAACTGTAGTCGTGTTAACTGATTAAAATTCGCTTGGTAAAAGATTGATATTTTAACTATAGATATCTGTATAGTATATCAAACCAATTTATGTATATAGAATAATATGTATTACCGTTATATATTATTAGAGCGTACTTTTAAATTAGATTTTTATTATAATTACAAACTTTATAATAATTAAAGCTTATAAGTAAAATAATTATAAGCGAGTCAAAGTAAGACAATATTTTGACTTTTGCTCCATTTCTAATTTACATAGTTCCATTGTGATACAAATAATATGTCAATGCACATTATAACTAGTACTTTTGTTTTAGCTTTATTATATAGCTCATAGTTATATAAGAAACTAGCATCTGCCCGTGACTTTGTCCGCATGAAATAGTTACTTTGGGCTACCTGACATACAGCAGAAACACTCAAAAGAAAAAAACCCTTATTTTTTTCATTCTTCATTGATGGTCCGTTCCTATAGGTCTTAACGTGATGATATAGGATTCCTGGATAAATGAGCTATCTAAGACTGTAAGGACGTTTCAAATCTGAGAAGTAGTTCCTAAAATTAACACATTCAACCAAGCAAACAAACCCTCCAGCTTTATAATATTAATATAGACTACTCTTCTCTCATACTTACCTACATACAAACAGACAGACAGACATTTCTAAAAATGATTGAAATGTATTGTATTACTTATTCCTAGACACCAGCAACATTTTTTTCTCGAAAATGAAAAAGTGCAGACACATTAGGTATACATTATTATTATATATAATAGATATTATAGTTGTAACCATAAATTATTTGGAAACTATTACGTCTACTTGTTCGCACCTCAATATACCACCACAAATGTGTGCACATTTGTATATTTTGTAATAGAACTTGCACAAATAATGGGGAAAAAAAATGTGTAATTATCTCATAATAAGTTTATGTACAGCTTAATGTTTACTTATCAATAAATAGAGAATTTTGTTGTACAGAAGATTATTATTTCAAGGACTACATTGTAATACAATCCGTGAGATCAATATCACATATTTATTTCTTATTATAATATGTATTTTACTGGAACTGTTAAAAGTAATAGCAAAATTATATTTGAATTCAGATATAAACCACAAGGTTCAAAAACAATTAACAATTCCCTCCTTCCTATAACATAGGGTCCTTCAAGCATAACATGAAGAGACATTTACGCAGGCCGGCATGACAGCGACGACCGCCGGAGGAGGTATCTCTCGGTGGTCGCCGCAGTTTTTGGATTGTACTGTGCTTACCATCAGGCACAGTGCAGTCACTTTGCCGTGCTACAATAAAAAAAATAATAATAACAAATCACTTTATACCTAAAACCTAAAGTACTTACTTGTACAATATATTTCCCTATGAAATAAATAACAGGAAAATAATAAGGTTCTATTTCTTTACTTACAAATTAGTCAGTTAGAATGAAACACCCTCTTTTATTATTTGATAATCATCAATGTAATAATAATTCCTAAAGGACTTTTATATGACTGCTAGAAATAAGCATTCTGATTGTTATCATTACATAGTATAAAACGATCCTCTGCCATGTTGGTCTGTTCGCAATAAACTCAAAAATGACTGAACAGATTTTCAAGTGATTTGCACCAGTAGACTCGGTGATTCATGAGGTAGCTTAAAGTATATAATTTGTCAAGATTTTTTACTATCATCATGCGCCGGGCCCGCTTATTTTTATTATATATTCCTAGGAATAGAAAAATTCTAAAAAAACTTATTTATCACTTGCATTTATCATTGCTAAGTCATAACCATTAACCTGCTGTAACATTCTTTACTGCTGAAATATTTTCAGGATTGAATCAGTACCTGAAGAGAGTACACCCTACAAAATACAAACTTTACCTTTTAATAATAGTGTACAAGGGTGAAAGAAAATTACTCCTCTCAGCATTTTCTATTTTGTTATTATATCTACATCATATTACTATACAATTTCATGGTTCAATCAACAATAACTATTTATATAGAAGTCTTCTCTTACTTTGTGTAGAAATCACATTTATCCATACAGTAACTTGACCTGAGAGTTGATGTGAACAAGACAATTATTAGGATCACTAATGGTTGCACAACAAAAAAACATGTTATAGACAAAACAGTATTTGAAAAAGAAGTATATAACAACACCTAACAGATTATATATAGGGCATACTCACTCATGTATTGAATTGAAATTATAATAAAAATAACTTCTTTAATATATGTATTATTTCAACGTTTAATTTTAACACTGGATATTTTTCAATGAAATTAAAAGATTGTTATTTCAAATTGAACTCAAGATTATTGAAACTTAAATCAGTAAATTGAATTATGTGATATTATGAGAAATTTATCACAATCAACTTATATAATGTTTAAAACAAATTTCAAATTACTTACATTATAAGCCATTGGATGAATACAGAGTCTGAAAATCAAAGTTACAATATTATTTCTCAAAGAGTATCTATATCAATTAAAAAACAACCTGATCATAACTATACATAATTACTTTATTATCGTATACTTTGCTCGTTTCAGCTCTTGTCACTAATTAACATCATATAATGATATAAAATTGATATTTCGATAATTATTTGTGCTTCATAAGTATGATAAGTTTTTGAATCATACCTAGGTTACGCTGTTATATCCCAATAAATTAGAAGTATGTTATAACTACTGAATGTCGTAACTTATATCGCGAAAAGTATAATAAGTTGAATTTATTATAGGGATAATAATTACAGAATTTACAAAAAACTTCCTTTTACTTATAACATAAATTACCTATACTTGTTTTTTCTTGTTTTGGCACCGCAGAAACATTTACCAGTGTCAATGTTTTGAAACCTATATCGTATATATTGATATTTGTTACAGAACACAATGTTGCAAGAGTTATTGTAGAATTGCTGTTTAAATTTAAAGACATCTTCGATCAACAAGAACTATATAGATTTATTATAGATAAAGGGTCACGTACAAAATCGAAGCTAAATCCTATCCGCGTAAATATATACTTACGTGTAGCTGTTTGTTTACTAAGAAAGAGAGCAAAAAAGTTTTAAAACAGTTTTAAGTTCAACCTAATTACAACCATGACACCTAGTAATAAAGTCACGAATGTTCAAAATATTATCTAATACTTACGATAAAACGAGCAAAGCAATAAATTACTTCCGTCACTTACAAATGAAAAGACAACGGAAACAAATTTGTGTGAATTTAACATTAACACGCAATAAATAAAGTACTTTTTCCCGTTATTCTGCGTGTTTGTGCGTGGTTGGCGAGCCTTGACCAAACATTTGTACCATATTTTAAAATCGGTAACTTTTGTTCAAAATTTAATATTATTTGTTTGATTAAAGCTTAAAATATAACTTATTCAACATCTATTTAGAGAAAGTAAGACACTCCGGCCGTTAAATTGCTTTTCGGGTATTATTTTTGCATCTTTTGAATACACTGCGGCATTGTGAAACGGGCTTACATTGGTTGTGTTTCAAACGAACTAAACAAAATAAAAGCTCACGTTTCAAGTGAGATGTTATTTACCTAGACGTATTTTTCGCGCCGACCCGATATCTAGTTATTGTTGATCGAAGACTGACATATCAAAACTACCGCGAGGCGAACGGCTTTGTTTAACTTTCTTTAAGCTAACTAATAAGATGCTTAATTTAATCATCTTGGTTAAAAACACTCTTAACAAAAAAAGTTGTGTGTAGTTCACGTGCGGTAAAAGCAATGATAAAAAAATGATAAAAGATGTTTTAATTATATATTATAAGTATGCTATGATACACACATACAATGATATTTCATAGGGTAGAAGTGAAATTTAGTTTTCTGAATAATTTTTTGAGAACGAGATGAATACACTATGAAGATGTTAAACATTAGTTTTCGGCATTATCTAGTAATATTATAATATATATTCATAATACAGAGCACTGAATATGATTTTAAAGTGCATGATTGTCGCTGCGATCCAACATAAAATAATGTGTCATAGATTCCAAAATTTCCTCGGTCTCTCTTTCTCCCTCCCTTTTATGGTAAATATTTCAAGTACGTTAAAAATATACTAACTCATTTTCTCAGAATCTAAAACATATACATAAATTTATAATCTGTTTTTCGTTTTATAAAATTCAATTCACACCGTACCAAAAGAAGTTTCTTTATTTACAAAAAAAAATAGGGTGTAGTACATGAATATCTATTATAATTTTATACATATAACTAGCTGTTACCCGCGGCTCCGCACGCGCTTTTTAAAAATTTATTAAAGAAATGTAAAATTGTAATTGTGTACATTACAGAAACGCTTTTTCAAAAACATTTGTAACTACGATACGAACGCCATCTACTGTAACATGTAACGTGTACATTAGATATATGAATACTAATAGTATATCGAATGGGATGGGATTTATCACCAGCGACATACCTGGAACTTCAACCTACTATATACCAAACTCAGTGCTCACTAACACTATATAAGAAAGTAATGAAAATTATAAACTGTACATTATCGAACAATATATCTTAAATCTTTTATTTTATAGATAGATATAATATGCCCGTATTGTCGATATACTTAAGTTATTCTTATACGTTGCTATAATAACTGAGTTATGTAGAAGCAAACATGGTAAATAAAGCAATATGGCCGCCAAATTAACCAAAAAGAAGATATAATTCATATTACATACAAATATATGTCTTTCAATTAAGTATATTTATTCTTGGAGTCAGTAAGGCACACGTCTCACGCAGTTGTAACATATTTTTAATTTCACACGGACGAATACAAAGGTAGCAGTTAATCACTACTGTACCAATTCAAATAAAAAAAGAATCATTAAAATCGGTTCACAATTAACTAAAATATCGATTAACATACATAAAAAAATACATACAACCGAACATAGTAACCTCCTCCTTTTTCAAAGTCGGTTAAAAAAGTCCTCTGTCAGCTTATCTGTTCGCGATAAAGTCAAAAACTACCATTTTCATGCTGTTTTCACCAGTAGATAGAATGATAATTCATAGGGAAGGTTTAGGTATAATTTGTCAAGGTTTTCATTTTATTATCCGTCTCCGTCCGTATAACGTCTTCCGAGCCCGCTAGTTATCTGCCCGTAAAAGCCCCGTGAAAGTCGGACTAAGGGCGTCTCCGTGAGGAGAACGATGACTGGAGCCCAAATTCTCCGAGTCGCCGGCCCACAACGTGCGGAGGGAGCTGTCCTCCTGCCAGAGAAGCTCCGTGAGGTGTTTTCGGACGCTGTTAGCGTCAAGACCCCGGTGAAGCGGGCAGATGTCCGCAACGTTGATCTGGACGACACCGTCACGGTCGAGGAGGTTGTCGCGGCCGTGGCCCTTAAGAGTGACTGCGTGCCCGCCTTAATAAAGGCCGGTGCTATACGCACAATAGGGGCGGGAATAAGCAGCGTGCACATCTCGCTGCCAGTCGCTTTAGCGAGGTCACTGGTGGAGGGAAGTCGCCTCCAAGTGGGCTGGTGTGTGGTCCGTGTGCGGCTCCTGGAGCAGAAGCCTATGCGTTGCTTCAGGTGCTTCACTGTGGGTCACACCCGCGCGTTGTGCCCGTCGGAAGTGGACCGAAGCGACCTCTGCTTCCGGTGTGGGCAGTTTGAAAATGTCAGCTTTGATACTTACCACATAACTTCAGAATTGGCAGTATGGATTAATTCCTTCGCCTGTCCTATTGGACGAATATTATTACTACTACTTAACACGTTACCATGGCAACGTATATAATAACAACGTATTGAAACATTCTTCATTGGTGCTCTGCTTCTATTGGTCTTAGCGTGATTATATATAGCCTATAGCCTTCCTCGATAAATGAGCTATCTAAAACCGAAAGACTTTCTCAAATCAGACTGGTAGTTCCTGAGATCATAGCGTTCAACCAAACAAACAAACAAACAAACAAACTCTTCAGCTTTATATATTAGTATAGATTATCAGACTTAATCTTAACCAGCTGTGCCCGCGACCTCGTCCGCGTGGAACCTTATGTAAATAATAGTGAAAGTCATCTGAATGTATTAAGTCCATTTATTTATCTACTTTTCTCTCGTAATTGCGTTGCGTCGTCATTAAAATTACAATAACTTTTGATAGAATGAACCGATTTTAATGAAACAAAGACTATGTTACTCTCGAGGATTTGCTTTATAATAAATTGTGAACCCAGTACTTTAGCCGATAATTCTAAAAAAAATTATTGCATATGTCTAGGTATAAGCAATAAAATATGTTCAATCATTTTTAGAAATGTCCGTCTGTGTGTTTGTATGAACACATATCACTGCTAAAGTACTGGGTTCAATATTTTATTGCTTATACCTAGACATATGCAATAATTTTTTTTAGAATTATCGATAAATTACAGACACTTCAGATTTATATTCTTATTATATGTATAGATAGAAGACATTATTGCTAATATGAATTTATAATTGTAGTTTCTTATGTATGGAAATACTCAACATTTATTATATTTATTGTATTCTTCGTGACTTCTATGGGTTTACGCTTCATAGATTCCGTAGGCTTATTGTCATGACTTTAAAGTTTTATGCCTTGAAATTATCAAATTACCAATTAATAAATATTATAAGATACGAATCATCATTTGAACAAGAAATATAGGTTGTGTAGGGATTAACAGACACTATAAATTACCTCAACCTGAATTTAAAATTATTACGGTGCTAACTCTGTTAATATTGCGTTAAGGTTCCTTGTAATATTTCATCCCGGGTTTCCTTGTATTTACACATATCTGTGCTCTCTTTTCTCTTTTTATCGACGTTTACTGATAAAGTGCTCAATTCAACATTTTCAAAAATGTATATTTACAAATACTTAATCATTTTGTGTATATATCTTAATTAAATTTATTAGAGACATATATTTGAATCCGTTGTCCAGCGACATTTTCTTTGATATGGTTGGCAGCACTAAACAGCTTATGTTCAGCTGGTTATGGACTTATAATACTAAACCAAGTAATTTATAAGTAAACAACTACTTATAAATTCCTTGTACTAAACTCAGTAAACTATATCCATGGTTCTGGTCTATACTCTATACACAGAATAACAATACTCCGTATACGTAGGTAGCTCATTAACCTCTTATTAGTCTGTGATTTCTGGTCTATGTCTAGTGAAGTTAGGGAGTGAACGATAAATTTATCAAAATATTTTTGAAGTCAATTCCTTTTATAAAGAAATTAAAACTTTCATAGAAATGGAAAGTTACGAAAGTATTTTACTCGTGAAGAATGAAGTTTTCGTTTTTAAAATACCACCACGAACTTCCAATAGAGGGTACAGGTAAGTAGAATCTTTTTAAAGAAAAATGCGTTTGCAGCGAAATAAAAGTAGTTTTTTTTAGGGCAGCAGATTGGAATTTACAAGAACCGCAATGGACAGGTCGTATGCGTCTCGTTGCGAAAGGGGAAGAATTGGTTATGAAGTTAGAGGATAAATCAAGCGGTGAACTGTTTGCCAAGTGTCCTATCGATAACTACCCAGGAGTAGCTCTCGAATCGGTAACGGACAGTTCTCGTTACTTTGTCGCAAAGATTCAGGACGATAATGGTATGTAAAAAAAATAGGTACATTCACTTCAGAACTTTAAAATATACCAACTTATTGGGTAAATACAACTCAAATCTTAATTACCTACAATTAGTGTAATTAGACTATTGTAATTTCAGGCAGAGCTGCGTATATTGGTTTAGGCTTTGGTGATAGATCAGATTCATTTGATTTAAATGTAGCTTTGCAAGACCACTTCAAATGGCTAAGAAAAGAACATCAAGGTGAACAAACGCCACAACAGCAGCTAGACCTCGGTTTCAAAGAGGGGGAAACTATTAAGATTAATATGAAAATTACAGTAAGTTTTATACTTCTTATGTACCTTATATTTATGTTTTATTTATCCGATGCTAAGTGGAATGTACCGATTTATAACTAAATTCAAATAGAATCCTGGTCCAGAGGCTAGTTATCAAAACATTGGTTACTGGATTAAGTTGAAGTATCTAATATGTTAATGTTTGATGCATTTTCAATTTTTATTTATTCTGACAGTTACTTTAAGTAAACAAATTGAAAAGGCTTTTTTTTAAACTAACTACATTATTGGCCTAGCAAACCCGTAACAGCTTCACCAGACTACCAATGGCAAAAGGCCTGTGGAGAGATATGTGGCTTATAGTACAACTGACCCAGATTGACTGCACAAGGTGTAGGTGATTTAAGCAGTTTTCTAGTTGTTGTTGTTGTTTTGGGTCTGGGTGTCTTTTATGTGCATTAATGGTTAGTTTATAAAATCCTCATCACATGGGGCTTTGAACATAGAGAACAAGCTGTGTTTTTAAAAAATAGCTCCAGATTGAGGTTTGTATAACTTGCGGTATACTAAAGATATGGAAGATAGAGTTGAAAAACATACCATGGGTTTGAGTTTGTGAAATGACTACTTCAAATGATAGTGTTTAAGAATATATAGTTCTTTGTATTTAGACTCCATCCTAGAGAATGTACTATTGTACTGTACAATATTAATGCGAAAATCAGGGTATGCAGTTGTTAAGAATGAATTTTTATATCAATAATATTGATGATTCTCCCTTGAAAATGATATAATCATGTTTTAAGTTTATATCTATTCATGTTTATTAATCTTTAACGCTGTTATTTGAAATATTGGTATAAATTATTTTATTTATTATTAGGGGACAAAAAGTTTAGAATGATTCCTATAATGCTCATACTTTAAGTCAAGATTTAGGTCTGAATACAAACATGTAAAATAGAATAGTTGTTGTCCATTTAAGTTGTGAGTCATCACTACTTGTTGATGCTTCCATTCATTTTAGCTTTAATAATCTGTATTATGTATGCTATTCAGCCTGTAATTAAGTTAAAGTTATTATAGGGCTCATATAACCATAAAATCCCCTAATTTAAAATAATCATTGTGTAAATTAATTCATTAATAATAAAATCATTGGGTCAAAAAAAATCAATTGATTAATAATAAAATATATTTTAAGAAACACACTAAATTTTGTTACTATTTATTACCTAATTGGTTCTGGACTCATACATATATATTCCCTAATTTTTTTTTTTTTTTTTCGAACTGACTACGCTATTGACCAAGCAAGGTCTTAACAGCTTCACCGGACTATTAAGGCGAGCGCTTAAGGTACTCGGCCGATTTTACTTTGACAACTAGCTCAAGGGTGCGTGGCACACCTCGGCTTTGGCTGTTGCTTGATACATGCAATTCGCGACCTATCTGAGCTAACCTAAGCTAAGCTAACTATTCATACATACATGAGTTGATGAAACATATATGTGTACCTAGCATACATACCTCAACAACTCCTATATATATTTCGTATCGGATAATATTCTAAACTATTTCAGTTTGATAAGGGAAAAAATAAAACCCTTCCACCTGCATGTGTAAGCGTGTATGCGTGCACGTGTGTGGAGGTGATATGTGTAATGTTGTCGCAGTGATGTAAGATTTTGTGTCACTGTATTGCACGAGCAGCATACTCAAGGGCTCCACGCCGAGGGAACGGACCTAGGCTTGAGCTGCTGCCGAGGGGGGCCTAGTCTGGTGTGCGAGATCGAAATTTACCCCCAGACCACGGCGGCGTGATCTGTGGTTACGCGGGCTATTCCCTAATGATTACACATAAAATATAAGCATGGAATTTCAATAAATCTCAGGATTAAAATACTGTTATCACAAAATATGTAACATGTAGTAACATACAACATAACAACAGTAGTAACTGCACTTGAACAATACAAAGTCTCTAACTCCATGATGGAAGATCAGAACTGATATAAATTATAGCAATGTGGTATGAAATGAGATTTTAAAATATGATAAGAATATAATGTATGCTATTTGTACAAATATGACCTAAGACAGTAGTCCAAAAAAGTTAGAGGATAAGCAATTCTGTACTTCTTTAATTGAGAAATATGAAATTAGTTGTTTCCCATAGATTTTTTTTTTATTTACATTACACCTACTACATTTTATCATGATAAGTTCAACAAGATTCCCATATTGTTTGGTATGTATAAGAATAGTTTTGGGTTTTTTTCATATTTTATCTATATTAAATGTATTACCTCGGTGTGTGGTATTATTTTATATACAGTCAAAACGGTTTATGGCGATATTGCTTAGAACAACATACCGGTTATGCTGACTCAGGACAAAGATCCTGGCTAAATGCTGTATCTTAAAACCATCACCGGTTGTTATAACTATCGGTTTTTATGATTAAATATGAGTGGTCCTGTCGATGTCCTTATAAAATATTTATCTGTATTTTTATTTTGCCAGAAGAAATTATATATGTACCCCAATCTAATTTATTAATATTACGTAGTAGATTTATAGAATACATTAATGTTATAGAAAAAAGATGGCAATGAAGGAGGCCGATTTAGACGTGGAGGTGCGGGTGTCGGTGGTGGGGGTTTATTGCCACCGCCACCAGGTGGTTCCCGGTTGCCGCCACCGCCTTCACCGCAGCATGCTGTGTCTCCATCTACTGCCACGGCAGCTCCGGCGGTAAATTCGGAATGGGGCGAGTTCAACTCTGCTGGGTAAATTTAATATCATTATCATTTATTATGTATACTACAAATAACTTGTATGTCAAATTTTAGTTTTCGCATCTTTTCAGTTTACCTTAATTGTTAACAGATGTTCTTGTTAGATCTTATTTTTAATTAACACTCGATGTATCTATGTAGTAGAATATATTAAATTCATTGTAAACGAATTCAAAAACTCGTGAATATTTTGAAACACGTCTTAATAATTGATGACAATACAATAGTTACATTACTTTGACCTAAATGAAAGTCAACAAATCAAAGAACATCAGGATTAAAAAAATGGTTAAATTTACAAGTTACATGCATGACATGGATATACATGGAAATACTGTTGTTTAACAATGCACTTACCAAGTCACCGGCTTCGTATTTAAATTTATAGTAAAAAATAAATAAAACCTATTTTATGGCAATGCGATCTAAAAAAAAATAATAATTTAAGAGGTGTAGAAAGATACCTATATCGATTTATTTGTATTAGTTTCAAATGTGATTAAACTCACTAGCAGAAAAAAAATGCTTTAATACATAAGTCGTACACTAGCATCATAAATAGTGGTGGTTGATGCATGAATTCGCAATTATTATAAAGTTGATTTCAGACATAATTTTATTCGTTATAATTATATAATTGCTAAATATGCTACAATTATAATGTATTAAAACCAAAATATCAATAAACATATCGATTTTATAAAAATAAATAGTTTATGTAAGCGTCATCTATCCGATAGAGGAAAAAAAAAACATAAATAGACATCGAATCTATTTCATAAGAACTTTGTTTTTATAACGATTTCCTTGAATTTCAGTTATTTCTGCGAAATACGATTTTAGCTACAGCGATAATATTTCGTTTAGCTGCTAAAATCGCATAAGTTTACAAAATATGTTCTATCTTCTTCTATATATATAATCTAACGTGTCTGTACTTTTTAGATATTTGTTTAAGGTGTCTAGGATTATTCCTAATCCCTATAAAATAAAATAGTAATAAAATATATTTCATTTTTTAAATGTCTATCTGTTTGGATACGCATCACTGCTTAAGTACAGCGTTCATGATAGATCCTCTGAAAATCATAATACATATTCCCGAGTAGCATTTGGTCTTTGTTTCATTAAAATCGGTTAAAATCTGTCTATCAAAAGTTATTATAATTTGAATGACGACGCGACTTAAGGACGAGAGGAATGTAGATAAGTAAATGGACTTAATACATTCAGACGACTTTATTAATCATTGTTTTTTACATAAGGTTACGAAGCCGCGGGCACAGCTAGTTTATTCTAAAATCAAATTTTAGCATTAGCAAGTTATACTTTGTTTAGCGATAATGCCATCAATCCAGTGGCGGATTTGCAGTCTTGGCAGCCCTAGGTCCAAGACCATGTAGTAAGTACCAGCCACCCATCATGTTGAGTACATAATGAATATACTTTTTTGCTAACTTTTATCGAGATCGATTCAGAAATTTAGTTAATTATAACGTTTCCTAGTTTGCTAGTTTTGTATTTAGTCTTCCTAAATCTTCTACGAAATAATTTATACGTAAATTTTATATGAACGAAATAATTACTTCACATTACATTATCTATATTTTATTTATAAAAAGGACAAAAGTGATTTAGGATGATTATTGTTATACGATGCGATTGCAGTGCGGCCCACCATAATGTACGCGAGCCTATAGAATATTTACATACTTTAAGTTATCTCTTCTTATCATCAGTGAATTTTTTGCCACGATTGACCGTCCCTAATATCTGGCCTCTCTATGCCCTGTCCTCCTGGGCCTTAGAACAAATCCGCCACTGCATCAATCACATTGGAATTATTACTTGAATATTGAATCCAGTGTGTTTATTAAATTGTAGACGTAGGAAACGTTTCGTTTATGTTAACAATAAGTCATTATCTCTTTCGTGTATGCGTAAAAATTTCAAAACTTACTAATAATGCTATTTTGAATTATTTTGAGACAACAAGTGATGATGAACAAGAAAACTACCGAGTAATTCATATTTATAGAAAAATTACGACCGTAATAAATTTAAAGATTCATCTTAAGCATAAACCTAAAATTTATATAAGTTTTGGAGAACACCGATTGCTCAATTTTTGTTTATTGAATCGTTTTCTTCTATATATCATGTCGCCGATCGTTAGTTTTCGTTTTACGTATCTCGCTGTTTATTATTTCACGTCGCGTACTGTTTGATATTAAATTCACGATTTTCTAGGTCATCATTATTATAACAACAATTATCGGGTTCGAAATAAGATTACCATTTCGCAATTATCTTGCTAAATAAAATAGCAATAATTCTCATCATTAATTACAAATAGGTATAAAAAGTAAAAGATTCGGTGTAACACACCCCATGTTATTTTACTTTAAATTTTGTTTTGGTTAGTTATCAGTTCATTTTAAGCCTATACAACACAATTGTCGAGATGGAAACCATATTATCCGATACGAAATATATATAAGAGTTATTGAGTTATGTATGGTTGGTACACATATATGTTTCAACAACTCATATATGTATGAATAGTTAGCTTAGGTTAGCTCACATAGGTCGCGAATTGCATGTATCAGGCGACAGCCAAAGCCGAGGTGTGCCGTGCACCCTTGAGCTAGTTGTCAAAATAAAATCGGCTGAGTGCCTTAAGCGCTCGCCTTAGTAGCCCGGTGAAGCTGTTAAGACCTCGCTTGGTCAATAGCGTAGTCAGTTCGAAGAAAAAAAAAAGATGAGATGGAAACCTTTCTAAACTTTTATATGAAAAAAATATTTTTTTGATCACACTGTCCGAAAAGCGTGTTTTTTTAAAAGTATTTTCCTTTATATGTGTACGTTGAAAACGATATTGTGTATATAATACCTATATTATATTACATACAAATATAGGACGAAGTAATGACGCACCAAAATCATATCAGAGAGGCGGAATGGCAGACCGTCGTGACGTCAACATAAACTCTGGTTGTACGTACGAGTGAGTCTGAAACATGACCCAGATAAAATTACATAATATAAGGAAGGGAATAGATACACAATAAAATGTGCATAAAACTTGCACTCTAAAAAGTCCACGTGTAATTTGAAAAAGTAATAAATACTAAATGAACGAGAAAAGTTAGAAAAAAAAGGAAATGAAATTAGGAAAAATATATCGTATACTTCTTAAAAGAAATATGACAAATTGGAGTAGTCCGGTGAAGCTGTTAAGACCTTGATTGGTCAATAGCGTAGTCAGTTCGAAAAAAAATAATGACAAATAGGTATAAAAAGGAGAAACTAAAATTTTTGGCTCTTCGACTGGAGAGTCTATGCCCTTCACACCCGACATGAAATATAAATATGACGTAGTATTAACATTTTTACCTGCGATCACAATGTCGTTTATTTGGGCAGAACTTTTTTCATACTCGCGATTATTCTAAATTGCAAAAAGAATTGTTGGTTTATTGGTATTTGTGTCTGACCGCAGCTATCATTCAGTAGTTGTAAAACCAGCTATAGTGACACGCTTAGGTGTGTCACGTTCTTGAATCACTTATTATTTATTGATAATTAAATAAAAATCCGACGCTTCCTAGAATTCTCAGGAAAATTTGTTGTTTACTTAACAAATGTATTATATATATAACAGAACAATCTCTGTATAGCGATCTTCTATTTAACGAAAAATTTAAAACGTGGAATTTACTAAGGTATGTTTGACTTACTTTGATATACATACTTTGAAACGCGATATAGATAATATCCACTTTCAATAGTGAATCAATACGTAAATAAAAATTAAAAAACATATTTTACACCTTTCTTTAAACATAATAATAGACATAGATAGAATCGTTATATATACGTAACGCACAATGAGGTTTTTATAAATGTGTTTATTTGTTTGTTGTAAATGCCTAATACATTTCTATTATAAGTAATTCCCTACTATCATATAATTGCTGAAATCTTTTAAACTGAAATCATGACTAGTAAAAGAAAGACTGTATTGAACAAAGTTTTATTAATTCCCGTAATAGAAAAGGTACAATAAAGTAATAATGGATTTATTAAAACCAAGTGCTTAATAATAAAATTATATCGTTAACTAGAGGGCCCGACGGACGTTACCCGTTCTGATAATATAAAAACCTTGACAAATTATATACCTAAACCTTCCTAATGCTTCACATTATCTCTTGATGAAAACCTCATAAAATCCGTTCAGTAGTTTGTTGTTTATCACAAACAGACAGACAGATAAACAGACACGGCAGAGGACTTTGTTTTATAATATGTAGTGATAATAAACTACGTAAGAAGTATTCTTGAAAATGCTTCAGTCATATGGTCGCCTCAGTATAATAAATACATAGACAGTATTGAAGCTTTAAAATTTTTTTATGCTATAAAGATTTTAAAGCGTATACGAACTATGGTGAACTATGTTAGTATTTTCGCCTAGATCCTTTAGAAGTGCGGCGTCGACAACACGAAATGATGTTATCTATACTATCAGGCTATATTGATTGTCCCGATCTTTAGGGCTCTGTATCACTGCGAGTACCAACATACTGTACACGCAAAGCACCGTTGTTTGTTGTCCCACATACTAAATCTAACTATGCTCAAAATTCAATACTGTGTCGCATTGCCCGATCCTATAATGAAGTATACGATACGGTACACATATTTCGATATTCAAGGAATATATTTAAAAGTGAAATAATGACATTATTACGACATTACATTATGACACACACACACACACACACAATATAATAAACGCCAGTAAAGAATACATCTTTTTCTTTTGTCTACTTATATGTATATTATTATGTATAACTTTCTGTAATTGTGAAATCCTGTTTTGGCTTTAATTGTTACGTACTATAAGATATTATATAAAAATACTGTATGATGTTGCATTTCCAAATAAATAAATAAAATAAAATTTATTTGTTTCAGTGCTTCAAACCAGAATGCAACAACACCAGCAAACCAACAAAACTGGGTGCAGTTTTAAATCTTTATCAATATTATTTTACTGTGATTTGGTTTCAACCTACAGAATGGCAGTTTGGTGTGCTGCACAATACTTAAATATATACTTAATTATTTAGGGTAACTATATCAGCCGCTTATATTTACTATCATAAGTATATTCGTAACTTTAACCTTCATTTAGTTATGTTAAAGATTTTAGTATGGCACAGGTATAAAGAGCTAGCAAGCGAATTAAGAGTTTAAATAAGATACTTTAGGCACTGTTATTTTGGTATAATAAGGTCTTTAAACTAAGTGGAAGCATTATTGCAGCTGTTATATTTTCATAATGATAAACTTTAGTTTGTTTTTATACTTCTGTTTTGCAAAACACTCGTAGAACAAATTTGAATTCTCTTTCTATCGTGACCAAAATATCCAACTCTTCTATTATAAGAACAGTAGTGTACTAATTTATTTATGATGCTTAAAATACTTTCTTTAAATTCATTATCAGCTTGTGATTCCAGATTAGAAACCTGAAGCAATAATTTTTAATGTGTTTTCTTATATCTGTATATATTGTACTATTTATTTAATATATTTCGGTCGATATCGATTTTCGTAATGATATATTGTTGTTATCGTACTTTGTTATAAGCGCATGTCCTAGATTGTGCATTGTTACGGTCTTGAAATATAAACGATTGAATTATGTACAAAAATTAAAAATGTTTACTGAAATTAGATCTGTATATATCGGCTTATCCAGAGAATGTAAAATCACAATAACACTATAATCTTAAATAAACAGTTACTGGGAACAATATGCTTTTTTATTTAAAGATATCGTGTCATACGGCACAGTGTCTTTAAACATCTAAATTTGAGTTACGAAAAAATTCGTAAGAATTTCTAACCTCTGTGGTAACTCGGTGCTCTCTATGCAATTTAAATTGAATATTAGCGTTTGCTTCTGAATCAAAGAGGGCAGCACCTACACCGCTAAACGTACGGTTGGTAAGTTATAAACTATGGAGACGACCCGGTGAAAGATACGCTGCGTGTAACACTTGGAAGAGAGCTTGATGGTGGAAGGTCAGTAATAGTATAGGGAAATATTTTTTTAGGAACAGGTACGGAGCTATATATACGAAATGGGTTCCTGACGGCGGCAAGATACGTAACAGAGTATGTGATGCCTTTTGCCGTATCCATGAAGAATTATTGTCTTTTAATCTACGACAATGATCGTC
The DNA here is from genome assembly GCA_015888305.1 of Antheraea pernyi. Taxonomy (NCBI): domain Eukaryota; kingdom Metazoa; phylum Arthropoda; class Insecta; order Lepidoptera; family Saturniidae; genus Antheraea; species Antheraea pernyi. The sequence goes on from MU158705.1 coordinate 1,264,132, forward strand.
CTCACACTGCGGCAATAGTATTTTTTATTTATATAACTGCATCTGCGTTTTGCAACTGCGTCCCTGTTTCCTCAGAATCTGGGTCCGAGACTTTGGCAAGGTTGAGTGTTTTAGTGTCCCTAGTATTATTTTTAAAATAATTCTGTTTTTCGGCGTTAGTATAAAAATTTGTTACTAATGTGGATTAAACTGGGAAAACAAGTTAAACAAAGAAATCCATCAACAGCAAATCAAAGAACCTCAAAACTGCTTTTGTTAAAGAATGGAACCTAATGTCACAAAGTTTCATTGACAGTTTAATGAAAAGTATACCCAGACGGTGCAGGCAGTTTTGACAGCGAAAGAAGGCAATGTCTATATAATATTGAGGGCATGGGAGGATTCGCATGATGCAAAATGTATGAGATTTATATTGGCTAATGTGCCACAAGTTGATAGTAGCATCAAGATCGAAGGGAATTTTGTAGGGTTAGTTGACAATACTGTATTCTTGGGTATCGTCACACTAGATTCAAAATTACAATGGGGTCCTCAAATTAAACAATTGGCAAACAAATTAAGTTCTGCTGCATTTGCAGTACGTAAGATTCGCCAGCTAACTGATATTGCCACTGCTAGGTTAGTCTACTTCGCCTACTTCCATAGATTAATGTCTTATGGCGTTCTGTTGTGGGGGACAGCAGTTGAGGTAGACACCATATTTTTATTACAAAAACGGGCAGTTCGAGCAATTTACAATATGAGACCTCGCGAATCTTTAAAGACCAAGTGCAAGGAGTACTGTATCTTAACTCTGCCCACCCAATACATTCTTGACAATTTAGTGTATGTCCGTAAGAACCTTGAAAAGCTAGATTTCGTAAAAAACCGGCACAAACTAAATACTAGAAACGGTAACAAACTGGTTGTACCACGTTTTAGACTTAGTAAAACCAGTAACAGTTTTTTGGGAAATAGTGTTAGAGTATACAACAGAGTCCCAAATGATATTACCGATTTGCCGGATTGCGAATCTAAGCGCCATGTCAAGCGGGTTTTGGTGTCAAAAGGCTATTATAGAGTGGATTAATGTGTGAACGATGGTGATGTCTGGAATTAACTCATCTCTGTGCATCCATTAAAAGCGTTTGTGACATTTACCTAATATATTGTATATATTTGTTAACAAGATTAATCATATCGGTTTCTTGCCGGTTTTTCTCGATGGCTGGGTTGTTTTCCGAACCGGTGGTAGTTTTGACGTTTAGTTAAGTTAGACGTAGTAAGTTAGACGTTAAGTGCCTTCTTAGGGCCTAAATTGAATAAAGTGTTTTTGATTTGATTTGAATGCTATCTATAGCTACTTTGTTAAATTTAGGATGATACGTTAATGCAATTTTAGGGAGTTTCAAGTTTTATAATAAAATTTGCACCAAATTATGACACGTTTGGTCAGCAAATCTTCCTCATCAGGTAGTTGTACAGTGATTACCTACAGTAGTAACATTTGTCTTTTGAGCAAATGTTCTATGACATTTTAGTCAGTCATTGGCAATGTTTGTTTATTATCGTTATTGTTCGGTTATTAGAATTTTTTTTTTTCATATTCTTTGTTTGATATTCTGCCAAATCCAAAATTGTACATACGGTTACTACAAAATAAAAATACGAAATACATATTATGAAATTATCTCACTCAGGCTAATATGTTGAATGAATATATATCGATACATTGATGGATAACATCTGTGTATATTGTAAATCGTTATGTGCAAGTAACATCTAACCAGAGCTTAGTGGAGGTTAATATTATAAACAGCCTTAAATTTATGGATCTTTGGTTCGATTTAGGAATCTGTTGTACAATAAGCAACTTATTCAAATTTGCATCGTTCTGGAAACTTTTAGTGTACTTACCTATATATTTTATATTGCTTGAAAATACCCATAGTGTTAGATGTCGTGCATGAAACCAAAATAAAAGTGGGTACTTACTTGCTTAAGACGCCTTTCCAATGATTCATATTGTTGTTAGTTCTTGTACGTTTATTTTTTTACTCGTAAAGTTTAATTATCCTAAATAATATAATAAATACGAATGTGACTTTGTTTCTTTATTGAAGTGAAACTTCTAATGCGACTTTCAACAAGGTTGCGTTAAACGTTTAACGCTACGATGGAGGGGGAATAGAAAGAAAGAGCGAGAAAAATAATCAAACATTTCGTATATATGTCGTATATATCATATATATTTAGTTATCATAATCCCATTTTAAATGTTATAGATTTGGATATTTCTCCGCTCGAAAATGATAATTAAAAGATGCGATTGATTTTGAATTGTAAGCAATATTAATAAAGTTTGTCTTAAAGAAACAATATGATTTCACTAAAAATAAATTTCTACCCCTTCCTATTTTCATTTCCACATTACGAATTTTCACTTTTCACTTTGTATACACGTTGTAAGGGATAGGTACAGAAACGAACTTTTCTTCCAGAAAAACAACTATTACTGAGGGTTAGATCAAATCTATATAAACGCGAGCAAAGCTGAGACCAAAAGCTAGTATTGTATTTAATTAAAGTTCACCGTATCTGTTATTTTGTGCATGTGCGCACACAGGTTGAAATCTGGTAAGCGTACGAAGTGTTGCCGTGCAGACACGTGAACCGTAAAATGTAATTTGCCGTTGCTACGGGCGGGTGCCGGCTATGCTATGAGCGAGGAAGTTGACGTTTATATATTTTCGAGAACCATTGCTCTATTTATTTTATCTCCTAAAGAAATTCTGTTCACTAAACTTATAGCTAACTATATAATGAGAACACAATCGTATGCTAACGTAGCGGATCTCTGTGATGATGGCATGGTACGGTGGATTCATAATATAAGTTAATTGTCATATTTTGTGAATACGCAACAATTAATGATTCATGATACATTCGCCCTCTATGCCATCTCGGATCTAATCACCGAGCTGTGATGTAGCCGTAAGTTTCGTGTGTGGCGATTGCATTTGTTACTTACAATATGAACACGTGAAGGAGGCGGTAAATATATATACTTAATTTTAACTACCTCCTATGTATCATTACTTACCATAAGTTTACGTTACGTTGTATAAATATAATTTAAATACAATTTGGATATAGAAACAGTTTCTTTCGTGATTGCCGTCACTTCTTTTGAAATTGACTTAAGATACAAAGATATAGAATTGATGAACTTAGCAGTATTGAAATATTTATTATAAGTAAGGTAAATATTTTTGGTATACATTATAGATACGTTTGTACTTAGGTATATTATAACTATTTAGATTTATTGTAGTGTAGCGGCTGTGAGTATCTCAATTTAAAATAAATATGAATGATTTGAAACATTAGTAATAATTCTTAACTTCTTAAATTATTAATTCTTTTCAACGTTATCCAATCCAACTCTGGATTTTGTTCAGTTGTGCGGAACTTAAACATTATTAACGTAAGAACTATATGTGAGGCGTTCCTCAGGATCATTGTCTATACTATAAATACTGTTAAGTTTGTAGCATATTTAATATTATCTATGTATTTACTAAAATAAATTAGAATGAATAATAATTCTTAGTTACAAGTACCAATATACTGTACTAAATTTCTTTTTCTACACCCAATACAATGATAATAGGAAGTTTAATCTAAATTATGAAAAAGTATGATTGTAGATTGTATTATAGCGGTATACGTTACACGAAAGTTAGGAATATAATTCCAGTCATCAGGCCACAAACTATAAACAAATTGTTTGACCGTTGATAGCTTAGGCTTTTGAAAGTACTCGATATTATGTGGGCTGAAAACAACACTGAAAGAAATACGGACAGCTTTTTGTTCTAGGAAAGTTTACGATCAGACCTACATATAAATCTATCATTTACAGGTATTGTACCTCTTATTTAATTGAATTTAGAAGTACAATTTACTTACAACACCATGAGGGTAGTATTGTCTCTCTTTTTTATGTGTCCTATTTTAATTATAGAGTATAGTTCGCCACAATACCTTATAGTTCTTAACTTTACTGTAATCATGCGATAGCAAAGTTTAAGTGCACCTTTTTAATATAATTTTTGTTGAGACTCCAGGATACAGCCCTAGTTATCTGTGTTATTGTGTTCGAAAATATTTTATGAGTCGAGCAATTTTTAATATAGGATGTTAAATTGCGTATGCAGTTGAACAATACATTTTTGTTTGATTGTGTAGTTCAATTTTTTTTTATCTATATGTGTTATTCAGGCTTTACTTAATTTAGGTAGGAAAGCCAAACGAGTTAAGAATTCGCAGTCTTTATCCTTTTTTAAATTTTAGAACATCGTTATTTTTTGTTTATCGTGGATGAAAAGTCGACCATCACTATCCTTGTTCTCATCACTAGAACTGTCATGTAGAGCACCAGCAGTGACACTGATGGAGATATAGGTTTTATCCCTTTTGGTCGATTAACTAAATATCCCGGACAGCCACGCCGTTCGTGCAGCTTTGCTCTTTAAAAGAAGTTACATATAAATTAACGCATAAATGATGAGAACTTTTTTCACGAGTGGGACCAGTAGTTCTTTCTGTTTGTTTTACCAATTTACCACATGTTTTCTACTTGGACATCTTTATTTATGCAAATTGCATCGCTTAAGAAGACAAAAAGCTTCGTCGCTTGAGATTCTTTTTTACTTTATAAACGTTCGCTGTGTTTAATATTTTTAATAATTTTGTTGGAGAGACGAGCTAAGAGTTAATTTGCTCCACTAACACTGCAGAGTCACATAAAGCTATCTCTGCGAGAAGTAACTGAAATTAGGTCCATCACGGAATGTCGCGTAATGACGTAGCGTCTGGAAATTAACAAATGATACGCCATATTTCGATTGTTCTACAAACAGTAATAAGTTGAGTAGACTTTTAAAACTAAATTAAGATAAATTATTTCTTGAGCCGAATTTGAAACCTATATGTCGCTCCAAATTACGCACAACTTACATGTGAAAACCACGTCAAAATTATTGTAGTAGATTTGTAGCATAGCCTGTTCAATACGATATACAAAATGTTTAACAAAAGATTTATTATATTCTGATACACTCCTTACAACCTCCGCATATACAGATCCTCCCAATGTTATAACGGTACCGAACGATCATTAATAGCCTGTCTCTACAAATAGAGCGTGTTCACGCCTACGCCCGCGTAATCACGCCGCCATGGACTGAAAGTAAATTTCGCTCCCGCACACCAGACTAGGCCCTCCTCGTCAGCGGCTCCATCCTAAGTACGTTCCCTCGGCATGGATCCCTAATAGGTAGTTGCCAAAATAAAAACGAATGTCTTGAGCGTTCGCCTTAGTATTCCGGTGAAAGTATTAGTATTTAAGGTTCAAGAATTTTAATATAGTAGCTAATAGCTAAAACTTAAGTATTAAAAATTCAATTATTAATACTATATTAGTATGTGTCTATATACACATTTTGCTTATATTTAATGAACTCATAGGTAGGCGTAATCTAACAAAACCACTTGTAAATAAAAAGATAAAATATATGTCACATATGCACATGTATTCAAACGCATTACGTTTGACTTATGGAAAAATGGTAATATATGAATAGTAGGGAGTTTAAAAAAAAATGAAAGCTTTTCTTCTCGGAACCAGGCTCAAACGTTTCGTTTAGATGCCAAAATAGGCATCTGAAAATATGAGCCTTTAAAATTAATATTAAGGTTGTCCGCATCGCACTTTTCGATTTCCCATAATAATAACACAGGAAACTTTTTTTCTTTTGATTTTTGTGAATAATTAACCATAAATTGTTCTGCTATTTCATCGAATATTTTTGTGGAGAATTGAACACAAAAAAAAAGTCTGATATCATTTTTCGAGGAATCAACTCATTCAAAAGTTATTCGAGGTCTAAGTTAAATTCGTTATCAATTTAGCCGTTTTTTGAACGATTTGGCAAAAATATAGTATAAATGTAATACATTTTTAATTTGTTATATTTGTTAGTCATGAATCCAATATATACTTGTCTGAAAAAGTGGTAATAGGTAATTATATTGTTTCCTTAGAACAGCTATACTTATGCTATAAGCTATACTATACATTTTTTTTCTCGAATTGACTACGCTATTGACCTGGCAAGGTCTTTAGAGCTTCACCGGAACTATACTTATACAATACTAATGCGTATTGAATACGCGTTTGAACAGACTGTGGCTACGAGCTTTCGGGGTTTTGCTTTGTTTAAAATATAGTGTTTTATTTCTAGTTTTATTTATGTTGTAACCTACATAATTGTTACGATTGTTTATTATTGTTTGGCTGTTGATATTAACAACAATGGTTTAAGGATTTTTCCCGTACCTACCTGTATTGTGTTTTGATGATGTGTTCGTTTAATTTTTTCGATACTGTTGTTATGTAGGTACTGAAAATAAGCGATACTAATGAGTATTAAATTGATAAACATATATAAAGCTTAAGTGTTAAGGGTTAATTTTCAATATTACTTAGTTCTTAAGAAACATTGAATTTATTATTGTTTACTTTTATATTATTATCATACTTATATGTGTTTATTTATTATTTTATTGTATTTATTTATTTATATTCATTTATGAAAGTAAATAGTAAGATAAATAAGAGCAGCTAGTATTCTTCCCGAGATCGAGCTTATTGGAATGCGAAGCGTACCTACCGACTTCGTTCGTTAATCGACGATAATGGGATTTCTGTGTCGCGTGTTAATTTTCAAAATGACATAAAATTGTTTTCGTGTACAAATTTGTTGGCAAACGAAAATGGGAAATATTAACAGCAAGTAGTGTTTGCCACATATTGAATATAGTAATAGACTATTACTGAATATTTTCATATATACAACACCAACACTTGTAATTTGTTTGTTATAAATACTTTAGAAACCATACAAGGCCTGTTAACACATTTTGGAAATTGAATTATTATTATTACGTCTAAATAAAAATTGATGGCATTAAATGACTCAAAAGTTTTATTGGTTTACTTGATGTGATTTATGCATGAGATTTCAAATAGATTTTTTTTTTCTCGAACTGACTACGCTATTGACCTAGCAAAGTCTTTACAGCTATACCGGACTACTAAGGCGAGCGCTTAAGGCACTCAGTCGATTTTATTTTTAGGTAACATGCACAAGGGTGCTCGGCACACCTCGGCTTTGGCTGTTACCTGAGAAAAACCCGATCTGACCTAGCTAAACTATTCTAAGTTATTCATATATATATTCGTTTGTGAACCATACAATCGAAATTGCATGATTCACAAACGCGTATGTATATATCGGAAATGAAACGAACTAAACTATTCGATTCAGTTCGATAAGGAAAAAAAATTCTTCCACCATGTACACGTGTGTGAGAGGTGATCTCATGTGTGAGTACAAGTGATGTTGGTGAGCTACTGCATCGCGAAAGTAATATCTCGGGGGCTCCATCCGGGGACTACCTCGGCTCGAGCTAAATAGATATATAGAATTATACTGTCTGTTTGATAAGAATTACAGTATAGTTCTATCGTAAAATTACTATCATTACAAAGATAATTTGGATGAGTTCACGCGAACATCAAAATCAAATAGTAATTATTATATGAATTTAGAAAATAAAATCTCTTTTTAATAGATGAATTTAAACCACAGCCTTGTTGTAGTTATTGTCTATTTTTCATAATTGGACTGTTAATAGGTATTGTTATGATGATATCAATTTTTAAATTCTCATGTTCTTAGATAAAACCATTTCAAACCATTCATTTTCTTTGTTGAAACGCATATCATATATATTTTTTTATATTCTAGGAGGCAAACGAACAGACGGGTCACCTGATGGTAAGTGATCACCGCCGTCCATAGATACTAGCAACATTAGGGGAGTTGCAAGTGCGTTGCCAGCCTGTGTTTGGGGGGAGGGAGGAGTGGGAGAAAGGGGAGGAGGGAAGAGGAGATGGGCCTCCGGCGCTCTCACTGACCGAAATTACCGTTACTTCACGTCGGTTTTCTGTCAGAGGGTGGTACTAACTGACCCATTCATGCTGAAACCATTAGTAGCTTCAGCGTGGCTCTACCACTTCCTCTTCATATAAAAACTACCGAAGCAATTTGAAAGTACATTTCTTATTAATATGCTTAGGTCTCTCAACCTGTGGACGGATCTAAATCACTAAGTAGGAAACGATAAATTATAACAAAAATGAAGACTCCTTTAAGTCAGGCAATTCTCAGAATAACTTAGAAAACTTCGTATATACTTATATGTGAAAAGCAGCGTTAGTACCACCTTTCTCAGGTAAGTATATTAAATAACATCGTAAAAAATAGAGTGGCGAGCGACAAAAACGCAGAATTGCTAAGTGACAGGTGTCTGCCTACCTTTGATCTCCCTATTTAAAATTTAAAGCGTACGTACATTAAGGTTCTCTAGATGTATTTATTTATTACTAGCTGTGCCCGCGACACCGTCTTCGTGGATTATAATGTAAAAAAACAGTGACCAATAAAATCATCTGAATGCATTAAATCCATTTACTTGTTTACTTTTATCTCGCACTTAAGTCGCGTCCTCATTAAAATTTCAATAACTTTTGACAGAGTGAACCGATTTTAATGAAGCCAAGACTAAATGTTACTCGAGGAAATACTTTATGATTATTTATACTTTATTTTTTATGGTGGTAGAGCCACGCTGAAACTATTACTAGTTTCAGTATGAATGGATCGGCTCCCCCCGGGTAGTACCAACCTCTTATAGAAAACCAACGTGAAGTAACAGTGCTTGCATTGTTGCGTTTCGTTCGGTCAGTGAGAGCGCCGGAGGCTCACCTCCCCTCTCCTCCTCTCCCTCTCCCTCCCCTAATCCATTCCCCCCAAAGGGTGGCAACGCACTTGCGACTCCTCTGGTGTTGTTGGTGTCCGTGGACAGTGATGATCATTTAATAGCAGGTGACCCAGCTGCTCGTTTGTTACTTATGACATAAAAAAAAAATCTTGGTAAAATATTATCGTAAACGCAGTACTTTAGCACTGATGCGTGTTCATACAAACAGACGGGCAGACATTTCTACAAATGATATGTATTTTATTACTTAACTAGCATAGTCCGGTGAAGCTGTTAAGACCTTGCTAGGTCAATAGCATAGACAATTCGAAAAAAAAAAGAAAACTTAACTAGCTTCTGCCCGCGACTTCGTCCGCGTGGAATATTTACTTTGAGTCAACGCTAACACGCAGCGGAAGCTCTCAATAGGAAAAAAACTCTGATTTTGAAACATTATTCGTTGATGCTCCGCTCCTATTAATCTTAGCGTGATGATATATAACCTAAAGCCTTTCTCGATAAATAAGCTATCAAACATTGAAAGAAAGTACAGAACAGTAGGTCCTCAGATTAGCGCGTTCAACCAAACAAATAAGCTTTATAATATTAGTATAATCTTAGATTACTACTTTTCTCTCCTACTTAACTCGAGCCGTCATTCAATTTACATTAACTTTTGATAGAGTGGACCGATTTTAATGAAACAAAGACTTTAGTTACTCTCGCAAATATGATTTTACTGCTGAGGTTTTATCGTGAACGCAGTACGTTAGCAGTGATGCGTGTTCGTACAAGCAAATAGACAGTCAGACATTTCTACAAATGATTGAAATGTTTTTATTATATATTTCAAGACACCTGCAACATTTTTTTTCACAAAAATCTAAAAAGTACAGGTACGTTAGATTTACGTTCTTATTATATGTATCGATTATTATTATTATTATCGAGATATTTCAGGATTATTTTGTTGTTTTTATGATAAAATCTCCTAATGGAACAGGGTAGGTTTAGTTCTCGTTTTTGAAGCTATAGTCTACTCTGACAAGGGTTTGGCGATTTAACCTTTTGCATGCTCCACATTTAGCGTGTAATGTGTTGTGATCTCGTATTATGGGTTATTCTCGTACAATACACTCTCGTATTTAAACAGGCTTGGCCCTGGGACAGGAAATATTAACCCTTAAATATAAACAATTTGGAGTTTTTACAAGGATCTTACTTACTTAGTCCCTGAAAGTTATAACAACGGGGCCATTATCTCGTTAAATGGTTGAAAGTATCACAGGAAATTAGTATTATATTTACCTACTCGACAAGGGCAGTAATAACTTAGAAGACTGACTGCCAAAAATAAAATAAAGTTATAAATAATTATGTGTTAACACAAATTTTGGATTTGTTAAATGCCCTTAACAATAACAGTATTTAACAGTATATGTTCTGAAAACTATTGCCATAGTCCGTATGTGTAGTGGTCGTGTGGGCGTTAGCAAGTTAGCCGTAAGCTGTCCTCGGTCGATCAGTAAGTGGTTCCATTAATGACTAATCTAATTTTCATGTTCTACCATTCCTGCCTTTTACCATACTTTCATTAGAATCGCTTTCGTTTACGTATATTGGATTATTTCAATATAAAGGTATTTCAATTGTACATACATTTTTTATTTTAATAGCTTAGCTTTAGTTACCGCGTTAATTAATTTTACGTCAATATTTGGCTGTTATATGACAAAATTTGATAGATGAATAACTTCAGGTTAGATAATAAATAATACGTTTATTAGGTTTTCTTTTTAAAATACAATGTTCTGTCTCTAAATAATATGTAATAAACATTTACTTGAATATATATTACTCGAACAATATTAATATTAGGCTAATAAATTTAAAATCTTACTCTAGGGAAGTTATTTGAAAAATATCGCATTTATAACTTTTGTTTGTTAGAATTTTCATCCTGAATGAAGCATTTCGTTTAATGGAATCCTTGAAACAGGTATAATTTTTTTCATGTCTTTCTTTACTCCACTCGTTTTCGCTTTGTGAAGAGTTTAGATAATTACGCTATATGTCAAAATAAAAGCTACCTCGATATTTTTTCTTTCTTCGACAAAATAAATGATTTTAGATTAATGCGATATTCATGTTAATCATTTTATAGTTTTGTGACTGACTTTCAATATTGTGATATATAGCTTATATCTATACTAATATTATAAGACTGGAGGGTTTGTTTGTTTGGTTGAACGTGCTAATCTCAGCCATAATAATTCTTAGCCAAACAAAAATTATTTTGATTTTAAATGGCCAGTACTACAGAACGGCAATTTCATAGGTAAAAACCTATTATTCAGAAATAAAAAATGTACTTATATATTAACAAATTAAAATAATGAGTGGAAAATAATTACAGTATACAAAGGCGTGTGAAGCTACGGACAATTGCTAATTAATTATGTAACTCATTTTATAGTATCATTTTTATTAAACGGGCGGTACTGGTAGGATAAAATCTTCCGTAATTTAACAAAAGTAGAATAAAGTGTCAACTAGTATACCAATAAGTAATAATATTTCAGTTAACGCTAACTCAAGGACGGCTCTCGTGTTATGACGGTTATTTCTCAAGAGATGTTGTAATTTAATCTTCCATGTCCTTCGCATGTTCAGAAGTCGTCTATTGATTTTCTAGCAATAAAACTACACACGTAAGGCTTATGTATTACATAAAATCTTAGAACCCATATTGTCATATAAATTAGTTGAGTTACAAATATAACTAATTAATTAAAAATAGTGATCATTCAGTGGTTGGCATTCGACCATAATAACGGTTATAAAGGTTTTGACGTGCAAACGTCTTTTAAATCGATGAACGCCGGCTGCAGGCACGAAAAAGCATGACTCATTGTCACGTTCCGCCTGAGCCGAGCGTGCAAGCGAGAGCGAGGAGCAAGCGATAGAGAGTGTAAAACATATTTTTGTTCTCTCATTCATAGTTTCCGCAGCGCATGCGATGACAGATATATGAATATTAAATAATAAGAAATATCGAAATCCGTCTAGTAGTTTTTGAGTTTATTCGTTATAAACCTTCGATCAACAATAACTAGATATCGGGTTGGCGTGAAAAATACGTCTAGGTAAATAACAGCTCACTTGAAACGTGAGCTTTTATTTTGTTTAGTTTGTTTGAAACACAGTTGATGTAAGCACGTTTTACAATGCCGCAGTGTATTCAAAAGGTGCAAAAATAATAGCCGAAAAAGCAATTTAACGGCCGGAGTATTTTACTTTCCTTAAATACATGTAGAATAAGTTATATTTTAAGCTTTAAACTAACAAATAATATTAAATTATGAACAAAGTTACCGATTTTAAAATGTGGTACAAATGTTAGGTCAAGGCTCGCCAACCACGCACAAACACGCAGAATAACAGGAAAAAGTACTTTATTCATTACGTGTTAAGGTTGAATTCACAAAAATTTGTTTATGTTGTCTTTTCATTTGTAAGTGACGGGAATAATTTATTGCTTTGCTCGTTTTATCGTAAGTAAGTATTAGATAATATTTTGAACATTCGTGACTTTATTATTAAGTGTCATGGTTGTAATTAGGTTGAACTTTCTTAGTAAACAAATAGCTACATAAGTATATATTTACGCGGACAGCATTTACTTTCGATTTTATACGTGACCCTTTATCTAGTTATTGTTGATCGAAGTTATAAATATATATATATTTTTTTTATGTCTTTGGTGGCAAACGAACAGGTGGGTCACCTGCTGTTAAGTGATCACCACCATCCATGCACACTAACAACCCCAGAGGAGTCGTAAGTGCGTTGCCATCTTTCGGAGGGAAGGGTTAGGGGAGGGAAAAGGAGAGGAGAGGAGAGGGATGGGGAGATGGGTCTCCGGCGCTCTCACTGACCGAACGAAACGCAACAATGCAAGCACTGTTACTTCACGTCGGTTTTCTATGAGAGGGTGGTACTACCCCGGGCGAGCCGACCCATTCATGCTGAAACCAATAATAGTTTCAGCGTGGCTCTACCACCATTAAATTTAAATTAAATTAAATTAAATTAATTATAATTTAATATATAAAAATAATTATAAAAATTATAAATTAATTAAAATTAAATAAATACAAAAATACAACGTTTCCTCTTTATAATATTAGTGTAGATGAAGGTAGATCCTCCAGTCCGTTAGTGGTATCCGCCGCAAAATACGAACCCGTACCAAAATGGTGGGAGGGTTTTGTTTTTTTTTCCCTCATCGAACTGAATCGAATAGTTTTAGTTCGTTTCAATCCGATATACACGTATTCATTTGTGAATCATGCAATTTCGATTGTATGGTTCACAAATTGGTAGGGTTTTACAGCCTGCAGTCAAGCACCATGTATATGGCGAAAAAGCCCGTCATAGTGATTCGCTTCTGCGGGTCGCGTTTCGGGATCAGCCTGTGCATATCCAGCTCAGGTCAATAGCATAGTCAGTTCGAGGAAAAAAAAAAGAACCCGTACCAAACGCTGCGCGTTGCAAAAGACGCCCGCGACATATTTTTACCGACCCTCCCGATGAAATAACGGCAGTGAACGATCAGTACCAGCCTGTCTCTCCAAACAGAGCGTGCTCACGCCCACGCCCGCGTAACCACAGATCACGCCGCCGTGGTCTAGGGATAAATTTGGAGCCCTTGAGTACGCTGCTCGTGCGATACAGTGACACAAAATCTTACATCACTGCGACAACATTACTCATGTCACCTCCACACACGTGCACGCATACACGCTTACACATGCAAGTGGAAGGGTTTTATCTTTTTTTCCCTTATCAAACTGAAATAGTTTAGAATATTATCAGATACGAAATATATATAAGAGTTGTTGAGTTATGTATGCTTGGTACACATATATGTTTCAACAACTCATATATGTATTATAGTTAGCTTAGCTTAGGTTAGCTTACATAGGTCGCGAATTGCATGTATCAGGCAACAGCCAAAGCCGAGGTGTGCCGCGCACCCTTGAGCTAGTTGTCAAAATAAAATCGGCTCAATAGCGTTGTCAGTTCGAAAAAAAAAGGTAGATCCTGTATTGTTACTATAAGAATTACATATCTATTTATTTTTATACTTTTTTAGCGTTTTTGAACATAACCTCATCTGATATTAAATGGCGACATCGTCTAAGACGGTACACACGCCAAACTTAGAGGGAGCTGGCTGTCAAGTGCATCTGCCGGAATACACCTACATGTGCTTGGCGACAGATTTTAATCTTTAGAGTGGTAGCCAGTTAGGCGGACTTAAAAACCCTACTACCATGCTATGGTTTTATTGCGATGTTTTCCTTCACCGGAAGCTTCGAATCAGCTGCAGGGATTTGAACCTACGTCTATCGTCACTGTGTCCAAACTCGCTATCAACTAACTCATCATCACTTAGTTATAGTTTGTTTGAAAAAAAAAGTATGTGTCTACTTACGTACACGCGTTAGAAGTTATACTTCTTTGGCGTAACAAGATAAAAATCATTTCAAAATTTTTATCTTTCGCCTTATTCTACGTTTGTGGAAAAAACGACACTAACAATAGAAAGAAGGTATTTAATACGTTGAAAGTTTTAATACAAAGAAATACAAACAACAAATACAAAGAAACAAAATGTTCGTAAAAATTTACTCTCATCATTTTTCCCCAACGCGCCGAAAGAAGTATAACTTCAAAAATACAGATGCAATCCTTTCACCACTCAGGAAGCTATATTAAGCTTGAAGTTATGATGGGCCATGCTTGGCCGCTAATTTGTCGATTTGAATCTCGACGCGCACTAGCTATTTTTTCGAAATTCTCGTTCCTTCACTAATCTAAATTAGTAACACTATCGACTGAGAGTAAACGAAAAGATTGTGAAAAAACCTGATCCTGAGAAATGTTCGTTTAGTACAATTATATGTGGGAAAAATATAGAACTGTGGATTTTTCAGAGTTTAAAATCACTAATACGTAGTGGACTGATACTGATACTGACTGACATACCTACACTAATATATAAACATGTTTGTATATAGGTAGGTATAATTGAATGGATTTAATTTATATGACAAGTTTTGATGAAACTTTTTAAAAATGTTCTTCGTAAATTCAGAATATATATATTTTTAATTTTGTTCAATTAACTAATTATATTTTTGTTATACTTGAATTATCGCTGATATCCTAATTTCTTTAGTTATCAAAAGTATTATGAAACTACAATTTTTGTGAGCGGTACCCGTTCTAGCGACGTGTTTTCTTGTTGTGAAGAAGTGGGGTAAACGGTGTGCACTTCCGCAAAAGAGTAAACGGATTACCATGTTTACAAATAAATCATGGAAGTACATTTTCACTATAAATTTATTTTTGTTTTTTCCTTTGTACGTAAAACAAATTGTTGAAATACCTAACAACGCAGACAAAGTCGCGGGGCGGGTATCAGCAAGTTTTTTTTGATAGAACCCCTTAAACACGTTTCAACGGAAACGTTTCATCCAATCAATTACACATTCCAACCGTGTCTACGTTGTTGGACTTGCGAGTTTAATCACAGTACAAACGAAAGCTTGTTTGCAGTGCACATTACCTTTTGTTTGATGTTTCGATGAAAATCAAACTACGCAGACCTTTGTCCCGGGCGGATTTTGATATTTTTTCATTTGTCACTGTTTTTTTAAATCTACTTTCATTCTTATTTTGCATGGTTATTTTGCAGAACACAACTCAGTCATCGAGAAGAACTGGCAAGAAACTTGATCTGTCTTGTCTCGTCACCATACATATTTCTACTTATATTACTCCCTCCGATGACTAGAAAGGAACTCTTATTGGACTTTTTTTTGGAACCAACTAATGGTTTTTGGCCTGCCGGGCCTTAATAACTTTACCAAGCTTTTAGGGCGAATACTTCAGGTACTCAGTCGAATAGCAACTAGCTCAAGGGTGTCGAAGTGGCAGAATCTTGGTTTGGGCCGTCGCCTTGAATAAAAAAACACGAATTGAACTTCATTAGACATGAGAGCTAAGTTACCTGTACATGTATACTTACTTACCTTTACTTTCGTTGCACGAACGCATACATCACTTTGAATTGATCTATTTTGGCTAAGGCCTATTAACCAACAATAATAAAAAGGTCCCTTACTGACCCTACGTACATACCGTGTGTGTGTATACTTGTGTGGAGTGAAATGTGGTGTGTGTAATAAACTAGTGAAACCAGTGATATTGTATCGGGCTAGCAGCGTGCTCAAGGGTTCCATTTCGGGGAGATTGAACATAGGCTGGAGAACGCTGCTGACGGGGATCACGGTTGGTGTGCGGAAACGAAGTTAATTGCCCGACCACGGCCTTTATTTGCATGCATCGCGACGCGCTTTATATAGCTTTCAATAAAGGAGGATAGAAAACTCTAGAAGGCTGACGCCATTATTCGAAGACCCGAAAATGTTCGAGACGGGCTATTTTTAGAATCTCATTATATTTCGTTCCCACGGTCGATTAGTCATTTTCTGATTACTCGTTCGCATACAGGTGTAACAATAACATCAACTCAGCGGCGTATGTGAAAAAAATAACTGGATTACTGACAGAGAAAATAAAATTAATGGAGTCTACATGACCTCGTACAAGTACTCTAATAAAATGAACGTAGCTGGCACGTAACGCTTTTTTATTCATGTGTTTGTAGTTCTACACGAGGACAATTTACATTACACGCCTCTATTGTTTTTGGTACTGCTCCGCTTTTTATTTCATTTGAATTGATTTAAATTATAAGCTACAATAATATATTATGGCAGTGTATATTATAATACTATTGACTAAATATTTAGTGCATATTCTTTTATTTAATAAAATAATGTAGAATGCTCCCCGAAAAAAGGTACAACTTGTAAGCGTAATCTTTGCAATAATTTGATTAAATTTAAAAGCTGTCTTTGTCATCTAAAATAATCATCTCTTTGACAAAATTGACACGTGTTTAAATTAAACATATAAATTATTATATTTATTTCAATAAATATATATGAACGGATACTAGCCTACGGCTGATATTTGTGATCGTTGCGTGATTACTGAGCTCCCTGCCTACTTTTACTGTTATTACTTTTCTCGACCGGCAGAGCGCTAGGAAATTAGGCGGATAGAGTCGATAGGAACAAAGTAACTTTACTTTCTTATTACACCTTCCTAAAACAGAGCAGGGATCTCCTAAAATCTTATAGTCTAATATGTGTTTAAATCATATTGATATAGGTGGCAAGGTACATCATCAAAAGAACGGAGGAGTCCGATAACATTATTTTTTTTGTCGAAGCCCGGCAAAATGACTTTACTGTGCCTGATGGTGAGCACAGTATAATCTAAAAAAAATGGCGACTACCGAGAGACAAACTATCCCTCATCGGTCGCCGCTGTCATGCCGGCCTGCATAAATGTCTCTTCACGTTACGCTTGAAGGACCCCATATTATAGGAAGGAGGGAATACATTGGCCGGGAGATTGTTCCACAGCTTCACTGTAAGGCAGAGATAAGAAGTTGCGAACTTTTTAGTTCGTGCCCAGATAGGATTTACCGTAAAACTATGGCTCCGAAGCCCAGCGCGCGTGGTTCGGGTATGAAAAGGTACCTCTTGAAAAAAAATGTATATATATATTTAAAGAGGTAGTACAGTTTAAATCTTTATAGAAAATTAAACTGTAATTACAAACTCTACAAACTGCAATAAACAGAAATACTACAAATAGAATTGAGCTCAATGTACCATGTTAAAAAGTCGTAATGTATGCATTATCGTTTCGAAGTGCTTTAACGTGACGACTCCAGAAAAAAACGTCGTTTCTTTAGTGCTTGGCATTAAAACTGTTTTATTTTGTGATGACTTGAAATAAAGATGTCATGTTACTTCCAGTTTATTGGCCAAAGTAGGGTAGATAAAATGAAGGTAATATAGTAACTGTGAATATATTTTTTCAATAAAGCTTTGTGTAGAAGATGGTTGTTTGACGCTTAAGTATCTTTGAAAATTTTCTATAATGAAAATTTCCCAGGTTTTGTATAAAATATTGATTTAACACTGTAATATAAGCTTACGTCTTAATTACTGATTATCTTCAAAGCTAATACATTATTTTATTAGGACGATGATATATTATTTCTGCTTCAAGCCAAGTGTATAAAGTGGTGTTTCACCCAACAGTAACGACTTGTGTTCTATGAAGCTCAAATACGTCGTTATACGGAGTACTGCCCATACATTTGGGCTGGTGCTCCTTTTTTTGGTGCTTTCACACACCTTTTAGGTGGGGGAGTAGGGTCCTGAGGGGTCAAAGATGGTAGACTCCTCAAAGACGGAGTGGGTGTAAAACCTCACCCTGACGAACTGTGGGAGTTGCATTGGCACAATGCGCCTTCACCATATGGGCCTGTGCAGTTTCAACTGCCAGGGCAACAGACATGTCCGTGTTCATCGGCCCAGGCCCCATCTACGTCGGCCGGCGGTCCTCACCTATCCATCGCCGCCACATGGTACGTCGACCCTGAGAGGGGAGCCTATTGGACTACTTCCTCTCCCTCTCCGCTGCCTCCTTTGCAAGCATGATTATCTCATAAGGCGACGGAGAGCCACCCGGCCTCACTATGGATCATCTTACTAACGATGATCGAGAGCGAGAGATCCGAGCCAATGACCGCGACCAACTCGCAGCGTGGCACGTCTCAGGCGGTATATTCACTTATCGTGAGAGGTAAGTCCCAACTATGCGACGGAGGTAGTGAGGCACTCCATGATACCGAAATACCTCTTAATGCTAGCCCAAGGCAATCTGGGCTAGTGCTCCTGCCTACCATTTTTTTCCTTTTAAGTCCGTGCAAAGTCCGTTGGCATTATTGTGCGGAATTGACATAAGGTCTAGAGTTATTAGACACTGAGTACCTTGCTATACGCATTTATACGCAATTTGTACGCATCTATAAATAAAGAGTGTCCTAAAGAAATGTTTTATTATGTTTATATTTACTACTAGCTGTACCAGTAGATATATAAATACTGGCAGCGTGCCAAATTAGGTTTGTCATCAGCAACACATTTGGAACCTTAACCCACCATATAACTACCTCAGTGCTCACTTACACTGTATAAGGAACTAACGAAACAATAACTTAAAATATTATTGTTAAGATTTACATTTACAATATGTTTAATATACATTGCCAATATTATAATTAAGATTTTGTGATCATACAAAAAATAAACGCTTGTCTGTTCCGCAAGAAATTGTATTATGGAACACTTTACGTAATACGTTTATAATCTAAGATATTTTTAGGAAGACCTCTATATCATTAATGCTATTAATAATTATAATGTCGAACTGTAAACAATAAGCTGATAATTATTTCTCTTATTAAAAATAAAGCATGTGTTGAAATCTTGCTAAATTTCATACAGACCAAGTCGCGGGTAACAGCTAGTCTAAAATAGAATAACCTCAATTACATTTTATTAGGTTCGTGATCTACCAGTGAAAATCCCGTGAAAATCAATGTAACCGTTTTGGTGACAGCACAGTGGGCGAAGCCACGTTTAACAGCTAGTCTAAATTAAAATAAATTAAATTACTTTTTATAAGATCCGCTATCTGCCACTGAAAGTTTCGTCAAAACTGGTCTAACCATTTTGGAGATAGCATTGCGGGCGAAACCACTGTTAACAGCTAGTATAAAGTAAAATTGCTTCAATTAATAAGGTCAGCTATCTGCCAGTAAAAGTTTCGTGAAGATCGGTTGAACTGTTTTGAAAATAATACTGCGGGCGAAGCCACGGTTAACAGCTAGTCTAAATTAAAATAGACTAAATTACTTAAAATGATGTCCGCTATCTGCTTGTGAAAGTTTGGTGAAAATCAGTCCAATCGTTTTGGAGATAGCATAGCAGACGAAGCCGCTGTTAATACCTAGTCTAATTTAGAGTAGCCTAAGAAACCCGCTGTAATTTCAGCTATGTGTCAGTGAAATTCCTGTCAAAATCGGTCTAGCCGTTTCGGAGATTACCCGGAACAAACAGACAGACCGACAAATATTTTAAAACTTGCATTTTTGTTATCAGAAGCGTGTATACTTTCATACTCAATCAGTCAAATTTATTAATTTTAATATTATATACAGACACTTCATTTTTATTATATGTATAGAAGATTATGTGGACGTTAGTGTTATGGAATGGGTTGGCCGGTATGGTTTTCCTCCAGGGTTGTGACGTAAGTTTCATCGAAAACGGATTGAAACAAGCCCTTCAAGATTAGCAGTGATGCCTCTGGTATTGCAGTTATCTTATCGCCTTTACGACAGCAACCATTTACCATAATATAGACCTTCCACCTGTAATTGAATTTTGGAATTAAAAAAATAAATACCGTATACTTTATTAACGTTCTTATATTAACACAGAACATATAAGTTACATGTAAGAACTTGAGTGTATAGAATCAGAGAGATTTTGTACGTTGAACTTGAGTCTTAATCTCGACTCCAAAGTAATTACAAGTAGATTTTCCACGCACAAATGGAAGAATTAGTATACTAAGTCTTAATGCATAATTGTATTCACATAATTAATTAATTAATTAATGTAGCCAAAGTTAATGAATCTAAGCCAAGGTGAATTTAAAATGAATTTAATTATAACAAATTTTAAATAATATAACCAAAAGTGATTATATTAAAAATGTATTTGTTTTAAATACAAGAAATATTACAACTTTGAATCCAGAAATAGAGATGAAACAGTAATTAGAAATAAATATTACTGATGGAATATATATTTCTATATTGTTCATATATTTTTCTACAAATGAGTTTAAACATTTCGATGAAATCTATGTACGTAAAGTGGAAATCAAATGAAGTAATTTGGTTAAAAACTTTTTGCAGTTTAAAAAGATTCTCAGTAATGTTCTAGACATTAAATATATTCCGCACTACAATTTACAGTCGTGTAAAAAGTATCTAAAAATATAGAATAACATCTGCTTGTATCGCGGTGTGAGCTTTATATCAACGATATTTATGATAATTGTTTCGCCAGGTTATTCCAACGGAATAAAAGAAGCACGTTCGCAGTCAGTGGCGACGGCAAATTGCATTTATCGCATCGTGTATCCCAGTACCGTAGAGATCGCTTTCTATTTTTAGCGTATACGATCGTATCTAAATCATGGAAACTTAAACTCTAGACCAGTGATACTCAACCTTTTTTTTAAACGAGCCACAAACACGGTTCACTCAAGGTGACGCGGGCCGCAAATTACAAATGCTTAGGTATTAAATAAAAAAACGTAATGTAAAATTAACAACGTATTAATGTAGTGAAAAATGGTTGTCCAATAAAACAGTCTTGGTATAACCCTTATATCATAAGGAACATATTGCGGTCGGGTTATCTGGGATCTACATGTTTAATCTATTCAGCGTGCCCATAGTTTTTCTGATGGGCACGAAATTTAAAATCATCTATATTATAAAGTGGTAAAGTTTGTGAGTTTGTGATATTGTAGGGGGTAATCTCAGGAGCTACTGGACCGATTTGGTAAATTGTTTCAGTGTTATATAGCTCATTTATTAAGAAAGGTGATGATATATATATGTATATATATATATATATATAACATGCAACGGAAGCTCTCAAGAGGGAAAAAAACCCGATTCCGAAAGATTCTTCATTAGTGCTCCACTCCTATTGGTCTTACCGTGATGATATATATATATATATGTGTTTTTTTCCCTCTTGAGAGCTTCCGTTGCATGTTAGCGTTAGCCCAAAGTATAATCGGGTGGGCCAACTACAAAGATTCGGCGGGCTGCAGGTTGAGTCTGGCTCGGAGAGGGGAGGCAGATGGTGTGTCTCCCTATTAGGACGGAACCCGGCGGCCACCTTCCATCGGGTGCACCGTTGGCGCGTCTATCCAAGGGAATAGCGTAGTTCGATCCCTTACCGCCCCAACAATACGGTCGGACGGTACACCGTGGACTTTTAGTCCGCGCGAGTCGGACATAACCCATCCTCTCCCCGTAGTCCGGTGAAGCCGTTAAGACCATGCTAGGTCAATAACATAGTCAGTTCGAAGAAAAAAATAACCATCCTCTCTCCCGAGAGGCGTATCAACAGAGGCGTACATTTAATAAATTGTAACGTTAACTAAGAATCCTTAAATTCTATATTCAGAGTAAGAAATTTTAATATGAATTGAGATTTTAGAGAAGTTTATTTTATTATAAGTATGCATTAAGAAGGCAAAAAGATTTTACGTGCACATGATTTTTGTGTGGCTACAGTTTATTTTTACGATTGAACTAAATTGTTTCAAACACCGAATTGATCGTCCTTAGACAATGAAATGCAATAATTATAATCATATCCGTAATTATAATATAATTTATAATTAGTGTTAGTTGGGACTTGGTCCACATGAGATGTAGCAAAACATTATGTTCAGTGTAATCGCGTGAATCTGTACACGGCTTCTTTAGTATATCATAATTGTGCGGGATTTTTTTTAAATACGTGCGTGTATCAGTTTACATACGTAAGAAGTGAAATTTCTTTATGACGTCATTTTTCGAAAAATGATCTACTATATTTACAACTTTACAGTAAAACTAAATTAGATAAAGTTTAAGCAAAATGCTTATATTATTATAAACATCCATACGAATAATTCAATTATTTTACCTTATTGTTACTAAGATTATAATAGCATTTCATCAATTATATTTCATTAATTATAATAGAATTATTACTATTATTGTTATCGTTATTATATATTTTTGAAATTAATGGCTTATGATAACTGAAATATGAAATATATAGTTTACGTACCACGGAATCTGATCATTGTGAGCGCACCTTTAGAAATAAACATGGCGCGTAACGGAAAAATGTACAGAAATGAAGATAGCCGAAAAACGTTACATACGTTTTTACATGCTCTAAAATTCCTCTCTACGTCGATGAAGAAGTTTCACTTCAATAAAAGTAGCCTAAGTTACTTCTTATTACATTAGCTATTTTCCAGTTAAAGTTCCGTCAGAATCAGTCCAACCGTTTCTGAGATTAGGCTGAAAAACATATAGACAACATTTTTCAAAATTAGTTTTTTGTTATAAATGTCGTATATGCTTTGAGTATGAACTCATTCTATAAAAAAACTGTTATTTTGAAATTACAAACAAACACTTTAATGTTATTAATGTGTATAGATATATTTACGGCATGAATAAATATTGTTGAAGTCGGTCAATAATTCACGATTCGCGATATAATCATAATTGTTTCAGGATAAAAAGGAGATTTTACGACAGCAAATTACATTTTTTACCGGTTAGTGGACGAAATGTTATTGTTTATTGAGTGTATATATGTATATTTCTTTGGCACTCTTTGCCACTTTTAATGGTGGTAGAGCTACGCTAAAACTATTACTGGTTTCAGCATGAATGGGCCGGCTCGCGCGGTGTAGTACCACCCTCTCATAGAAAACCGACGTGAAGTAACAGTGCTTGCATTGTTGCGTTTCGTTCGGTCAGTGAGAGCGCCGGAGGCCCACCTTCCCTCCGCTCTTCTCCTCTCACTCTCCCACCCCTAATCCCTTCCCCCAAAAGGTGGCAACGCACTTGCGACTCCTCTGGTGTTGTTAGTGTCCATGGACGGTGGTGATGACTTAACAGTTCGTTTGCCATTTATGACATAAAAAAAAACTTTCTTTAGCCTAAACAGCGATTTTTAAAAGTGAGTTGTCATTAGACTATTCTTACTTGTTGAAATAACAATGTTGTAAGTATAATGTCTGTGAAACAAAAGTGGAGGTTTTTGCACAAGGACTTTACGATTTCTTTAACGATAATTCTACTTGGGTGACTCGTATTTTTATTTTATTAACATACATTGAATGACTTTATGTATAATGCAGTAAATGAAACCAGTGTATCAACATCAATCTGTCTTTATTATTCTTTATGGTAACTAATAATTTGTACTACTAGAAAAAGTTATAAGTAATATGTACAAAATATGTATTCCTGATATATAGATACTTTATTATAGCACATAGTAGAATAGATTATAACAAAACGGTATAATAAAAAAGAATAACAAAATAAATAAAATGAGAATTTAGGCACTGCACGTGTTTAACTTCATTATCACATTCATGGTGGGTTTCTACAAAGACGTACAAACACCACGGTCATAATTCATTTAATCTAGTAAGCGTTTTCGTTCTTACATTTTATTACTATCAATGATATCATCAGTTCAAGTTCTATACACAATACAATGTTAATTTTAATGAATTATAGTGAAAATAATGATTTAAGTCAATAATAGTTTTTGATAACAATGTTTAACATTACGTTTTTAAATCTACAAGTAATACCTTAAATATAATGAATTACTAAACATTCATATAACGGATCTACTTTATTTTATGGAAAAACAATGACTAGGTAAGATTTATTAAATATACTAGTAATGCAACAGTTATCTTTAAATGCTTTATATATGTGCATACAAAATTCAGTACATTATTATATTCCAAGAGTCGGCATTTGAGCAATGCTAACATTATATGCTGACATTAATAATATAATAAATAGTTATACTAAAGATTAAAAGTAATCTAGATGATTTTAACTACTTTACTCGCATTTTCCATAGATATAAATTTCTATAATTTAACCTACCACATTAAATGTGACGTCTTGGGTTAACTTAAATTGTATTTAATACAATAACAATATTTTTAAAATTATATAATTAATTCGTTTATTGATATACTGTGGCGTATTGCTTAATTTTATTACAATGTATTTATTAATAGTATTTTCATATTTCTCATGACCAAATCTTTAATTTTTTAAATTAATAAAATCTCATTATTTTTTTGTTTGTCGATGCTTTCATTGATTTCAAACGAATAATCGAAATTGGTTTCTTATATGTATTAGGTATGTGATATATTTTTACTTTATTTTATCAGAACTGAAATGGAATTTATATTTAATATTTGACTCAAAATTATGTAAAAGAAATATACACACACACAAGTTGTATGTTTTATTTGATATAAAACGTCCCGTCTCAGCATGAAATTTAAATTTATTTCAAAGGTAGAAAATATATGAGGTAATTTTCTATGTTTTTTTTTGTGTAATCTATTTAACGCGTGAAAACCAAATATTTGGCACATTGTTATAAGCATATTGGGAAGATATATATTTAAAACAATATATCTTTAAGAATACCGCTTTATGACATTTTTATATATCAATTTGTGTATAATTTCCATATAACCCTCGTATGTGGTATACTTATTACCCTTATTTAACTTCATGCAGCTATATTTTATACATGGAATAGTATTCTATAATAAATAAGTATACGACCGTATTTTTTATCATTCAATAATCAAATATTTATAAGGTGAAAGTTACATGAACGTTTCAAGAAAAGAAAAAAAACAAACTTGCACGTAATTACCTGATATGACATGTGAAAGTAGTGAACCTACTTTGATATCTCAAAGACCTGTGTCTTATTACAATAAAGACATTATGCGGTAACTTTGTCTAACTTTAAGGTGAATTTAAAAATAAATTTTATAGTTTTTTACTAATTATGTCAGTACTCAGCAGTAGGTAAGTTTTCGTACTAACAATACTTATTTTCCCATTAGTGATAGACAAAAACTATAAAATGCGCGAATATGTATATGCTTATATTTATATTTATGTATTTTCTCATACAAGTTTACTATTACTTACTTACATTTATATAGTTTATCAATTCACTTAAAAACTATTCTCATCCTCGCCAAACACACAACCACACATCACCAATCACCTGTTGTCTGTAACGATTTATCTCAAAGAACATCAAAGACCATTGTTGCTACTTATACATGTGTTAATAATACAAACTTTCTATACTTTTTCCTATACGAACATCATACTATTCGTATATGTATATGTTCAAGCATTCATTAGGAAGCCTGACTAGTATAAAATGAGCGATAAATTTGATGTAAAAAATGCTCGCCCAAAAAGCCCGGTGAAGTTGTGATAGCGTGTCAGGTTAACATCGATTAGTTAGTTCGAAAAAGGGATTTAAATATAATGGAAAATATGATAGATTACCTTGGAAATTGTAGTCACAATTATATATAAATGAAGGTGTCGATAGCATTGCATTTTGTGATGGAAGCGGTTCTTGGGCGCTCATTTTTATCGCTGTACATTAGAACGTAGAATAAAATCTTTCTATCCGTAATAAAGGCGTAAAGTAAGAGACACAGCGAAACGTTACGTCCCTAACTTGCTGCCAGTAAAATAACAATAAACTGTAAGGGAAGTGAGATTAATTATTTTATGTATCTATTTTAGACGACTAAGTGTTTGGCTCTGTATATACAATGTATATGCAAAGGACAGAGCCGAGGTGCCTAATAGATTAATTAAATGTTTCAGACATTCTGTAGAACAATGAACTATATAACAATACATATATTACTGAAATTATGTATTAATACTCGCATTGTATTATGGTTTGTACTAATTTAAATGGAATATCTATATTATAGACAGGCAATAATATTTTATTAAATGTATTTCGTGATGATTAATTTCGCTTGGAGATGGATGTTTTGTATTATCTTTTTAATAATATACTAAATGTGATCGTATTATTAATAACATTTTTTCTTTCTTGAAATTATTTCAAACATTTATTAAATTATTTACAACATATTTTTTTATTTTCATACTTAATCTAATAATAAAAAGTTTCATATGATATGTACATCTTCAACATATATAAATACCTAAAAGTAATAAAGAACACCGTTCTTAAAATAAGCAGTAGAAAATATTTAAAAGACGCATTAAAATATAAACTCTAAAAGTATAAACAGATATAGCAACTTCGTTGACAGAAAAAGTAAAGGGATAATTCACTTTATCTCTAATCGTATTTACTTTGATACTTTGACTTATGTAATAATAAATATTATAAATCTACTGGCAACTATTATATAATCTAAACATCAATGAGCATAACACGAAATGGAATAAACTTAACTGTTGATGTTGAATTTGAGACTGCGCGTACTGGTATGCGATGCCCTATTGTCGAGCAGACGTTCAGATGCCTCGCATATATCACTCGCAGAGTATCGGCTCCTTTTCATACAAATCTTAATCTCTTTATCTAATAATTTTCGCAAATCTGATGGGACATTTAACTCCTTTGCACTTCCACTGAGACTTCTCGCTGGTTCGAGTTTTTCGCTGGCTGAACTGGACGGTGTTTGGCTACCATTTTCTGTTTCCACTATTTGTTCGAGTACGCTAGGTCGTCGTCCGCGGGTATCGTAGTAATCTACTGATGGTGCCATTACAGGCGCAAGGGTTGCCATCGGATCGAGACCTAGCAACAGCATTACCGTATGTGGGTGTTCCATGATGTACTGCGTCACACATTGAAGGAATGGCTCCGTTTGTGTACTTTGGTTGACCTTTGGCCTCTCTGGAGTGACTGGTCGTTCCTGCTGTTAATTATACAGGGTACAAGAAATAAGAAACAATAATTTATAAAACAAAATGTAACAAATCAATGTACGTAGTATTTAGTATATTGGTTTAATTCTCCTCACGCCCAATGCGTACAGAGATAATTTAGTTAGCAATAGAAGCCTCGAGAGGAATCATAATACGATGATACAATGAATTAATCATATCTATTGTGTATTTGTAGCAATCATTGTAGAACGTTTAGAAATGTAAAGCATAAAATTGGACATGTCAAATAAACAGTACACAAAAACCAAATTGTAACAAATGCACCTTTTAATTTGTTAAATTCATGATTATTTTGTTTGATTAAATATACTGCGACAAGTTCTATACCTGGTCCCAACAGAATACGTCCGGCGGATGACTGCAGCTACGTGCTAGTTGATTTGGAGGTGCATTCCATTGCAAGTTAGGATTGGAATGTGCCGCGTGCCATCCTGATGGACCTGTCATTTCTTGTAAAGCTTGGATTGCATTCCGAACCTGTGTAAGAAATTGAAATGATGTAAAAAAATTTTTTTTTTTTTTATTATTTGAAATCGATTGTTGTAGATCGATAGCGGCTTTGTCCGCGTGGAATAGTTACTTGGGCTAACGTTAACTTTAACTCGCGATTTCGTTTACGTAGAAAATGGAAATATTTTTAAATAATACATACATTAACCCCGATTTTGAAATATTCTTCACTGGTGCTTCGCTCCTATTGGTCTTAGAGTAATGATATATGGCCTATAGCCTTCATCGATAAAGGAGCTATCTACCACAGAAATAATTTTCAAATCGGGCCGTTAGTTCCTAAGATTAGCGCGTTCAAGCAAACAAACTCTTCAGCTTTATAATATTATAAGTATAGATTTATCTACTTATTTCCTAGTAAATAATTTAAAAAATTTCATTTCAATTTTCGTAAGAGGTTTTAATAAAAAAGTTATATTTAAACAACGTGATATGTGGTTACAATTATGATAACAATACAGAGTTGCATTAAAATTAATTATACAATTAGTAAATAATTCTAGAGTCGGGACGTTGTGATTTTCCATTTGACAAATTGCATGCACAGCGATTCTCTCGGTCCGTGTCCGTACGTCACACTTTATTTTTTTATCATATTGTGTATCATTTTTCTAGCCAACTTGTTAGTACTTTTAATAATTACCCGATGTTCAAACGTATATATACTTATATTAATAAATGTTATACAAAATAGCTACTGTTATACAAAAATAAGCTACCCACAGAAAGGCAAGCTATTTATATATAACTTCAATGATTAAAATCAAAATAAACTTTATTCAACCTGAGAAGGCACTTATGAATGTTCCAAAACAACCCAGTCATCAGGAAGAACAGGCAAGAAACTCGATCTAGTTCATCTTTTGATTATACATAATAACATACTTTTTAATTATTACAACATAATAGACATTACAGTTACATTCGTTTTTGTTTTTTTTTAATGACATAATTGGCAAACGAACAGGTGGGTCACCTGCTGTTAAGTGATCACCACTGTCCATGGACACCAACAACACCAGAGGAGTCGCAAGTGCGTTGCCACCCTTTGGGGGGAAGGGATTACGGGAGGGAAAGGGAGAGGAGGAGAGGGGAGGGGAGGTGGGCCTCCGACGCTCTCACTGACCGAACGAAACGCAACAATGCAAGCACTGTTACTTCACGTTGGTTTTCTATGAGAGGGTGGTACTACCCCGGACGAGCCGACCCATTCATGCTGAAACCAGTAATAGCTTCAGCGTGGCTCTACCACCAGAAAACTGTGGATGCACAGAGAGAGGCGTCATATCCCGATGTCACGATCGTTCACTTATTGAACCACCCTCTACCTATTATTAAGACTCGCTTAACATAACACTTGCACTTAGTATTTAATTATAAAGAAAATCTAAAGATTATATATATATCAATATTTACAAGGTTACATTATATCGTTATAATATCACAGATAATAATTTGATAAGTGGCACATTTAACTCATTTTATCATGAATATGAGCGAACTTGAAAGGGAACGAAATGAGTACACCAATGGTTAATTGTCAGCTTTATCTACATTGATTATAAGCGTGTGAGTACCACGCGAAACTCTGTATGAATTTACAAGGCGTATTAGAAATAGTAACCCTTATAAAATTTAAAATATTATAAATTATTATAAAATATTATAAAATATTATATGTATAAACAAACATAAGCTAAATCTTCTTATTTTATGAAGAAGTGCTAGACGTCCAATAAATATTTTGAAATGTATTCAATGTTAAAATGGCACAGAATGAGTTACTTTTACTCCAAAACTATATACTGTTATAGACGGAATATAATATATATTATTATATAAATATACTAGCTGATACCAGTGGTTTTGTTTGCGTTGTTTTTATCTTAAAGTATATTACTTTATATGCAGAGGAAAAAATACGTTGCTTACAAAATATGCATATAGTGTTATGTGTTTGTATATAGTGTTATTCGTTTATTTCCTCTCTCCTACGCATGCGCATGACACCGCTTGCTCTACTTCATACATTGCTCAATGCGTAGTGCTTATAAAAATGGTAGTTTTTTAAAACATTAATAAACCTATTTTAAATTAAGATGTTTATGTTATATTGTATATGTGGCACTTTGTAGATGAAGCCAAATGTTTTAAAAAGAAAACTACAAAAGTAATCGATATCTAAGCAGTAGCTTTTTTTGAGTGATGCACACACACGCTTGATAGAGGGATCCGATTTCAATGAAAGACTAAATGTTACTCGAGGATATGCTTTATGATTTTCTTGGTAAGGTATTATCATGAACGCAGTGACGCGCGCACAAACAAACAGTCGGACAGACACTTCTGAAAATTATTTAAATGTATTTAATTTTTTTTTATGCTATAGGTGGCAAACGAACAGACGGGTCACCTGATGGTAAGTGATCACCGCTATCCATAGACACTAGCAACAGCAGGGGAGTTGCAAGTACGTTGCCAGCCTGTGTTAGGGGGAGGGAGGAGTGGGGGAAGGGGGAGAGGGGAAGAGGAGATGGGCCTCCAGCGCTCTCACTGACCGAACGAAACGCAACAATGCAAGCATTGTTACTTCACCTCGATTTTCTATGAAAGAGTGGTACTACCCCGGGCGAGCCGACCCATTCATGCTGAAACCAGTAGTAGCTTCAGCGTGGCTCTACCACCTACTTAATTACTTATTCTTAGTCAACTGCATTATTTTTTTCACCAAAATGTAAATAGTACAGACACGTTACTTTTTAATTCCTATTATGTATAGATAAATAAAAACATTATTGCGGTTTACCTCCATACTGAGTGCTGCCACATCATGATGCAAACTCGACACTTGTGTATCAAGTCGTTCTACTGACGATCTCGTATTGTGCATCTCTAGATTCAACCCTTCCAAGGAATCAGCTCGTGTTATTTTCGGTGTTGCTACTGAACGCTGTCTTTCAATTCTTTCACGTAGTTCCCGATGAGTGAGGCGTTGTCCATCTAACCTATAATTTTTGTTTATCATAAGATACTGTAGTTTTTTATTTTTTTAATGCCAGTATTATATGAGAACATTTGTAAATGGTTTTAGGTTTCAAAAGAGATTTAACAACGGCAGCGTTTTTTTTCTCTGAGGACTTAATTGCTATAATATATACAGATAAGTACAGTGCAATTAAAAAACTATTTGGTCACTAACAAATCTACAATCCATCGTCAATTGCCGCTGTCATACCGGCCTGCAAAACTCTCTTTTTTTCTCTCTCGAACTGACTACGCTATTGACCCGGCAGGGTCTTCACAGCTTCACCGGACTACTAAGGTTGGCGCTTAAGGCACACAACCGATTTGGGTTTTAGGTAACATACACAAGGGTGCACGCACACCTCGGCTTGGGCTGTTACCTGGAAAAAGACGCGTCTGTCCTAGCTAACTATTCTAAGCTATTCATACATATATACATTTGTGAACCATACAATCGAAATTGCATGATTCACAAATGAATACGTGTATATCGGATTGAAACGAACTAAAACTATTCGATTCAGTTCGATGAGGGAAAAAAACAAAACCCTCCCACCATGTGTATATATGTGCACGTGTGTGAGAGAGATGATCTCATATGTGTGTTCAAGTGATGTAGGTGAGTCACTGTATCGCGATAATAATATCACGAGGGCTACGCGAGGGGACGACCTAGGCTCGAGATATCACTGAGAACCGCGATGTGTGCGGGAGCTAAAAAGGATCGATTACAAAAGCGCGGGCGCAACACGCATTTAATAAGATCGAATTTAAATTTACTTAACGGCGACGGCGCCGAAATCTAAAAATAGTTCTGCAAAACTCTCGCCAGCTGATTATATATATTACTGCCTGATGCCGAAACTTGAGAAACCAAAAGAAACTTACGAAGACGGATTTATAAGCCTGTGTACGATGGTAGCTATACACTTAGCTAAATATAACTGTGTTAGTCATAATATATAGCAAGGATGGCTCAGCGGTTAATTTGTTCGGACAGTGCCTCGATCAACGACGACTTCTTGCGCATTAGCCGAAGCTTTTTGATGATAAAAATCATCAAAATTATAGCATCACACCCGCCCTTTAACTGCCATCTTCAAGTAAAAATCTGTCACCAATTACGTAAAGGTGTGTTCTGGAAGCTGCACTTAAGAACCAATCCTTTACATTTAGCGTGTTTTAAATCTTAGACCATGCTATCATTTAAAATCAGGTGAGTTAAAAAAGTCACCGTCACGAGGTGTTCTCAAGCGGTGGTCACCCATCTCAGTTCTGATCGCGTGCAACGTTGCTTAACTTCAGTGATCGGACGAGAAGCGGCATTTTCAACACTCTACCCGACACAGTGTTTACCACATCTGTTTTCGTCACAAAAAAGGTTGCCGATCAGAATATAAGTTTCACTTAAAAAAATAATAAAAATGTTCGTATTATAACCAATGTTTATATTTATAATACATTATTTTAATATATTATTGCTAAATTGGAAATAAACATTTATTGTAAAAGAATACAATAAACATTTATATTTTATTATGCCCGGAAATTGATAACTTCGTGGTGTTGACGGAAACGTCCTCAAATAATCCATTATCTGTCGGCTCATAATGATTTAATGAAACATAATTAAAACACAAAGCAAAAGGTATATAAAAGCATTATTCCTCCAATAGGCTAATGTTTATATAATCGATGAACCAATTTCAATGTTAAATATTTACTTAGTCATAATAAGTTAGACAAGAGTTAAATCCCTTTGAAATTTTTATTTCTGCGCCTCCGATGTTGACTTGTTTGAACAAAGCTTCAATTTATTAACGAGAAAGGGAAAGATTTCTGAAAGATATCGTTATTGAAAATGTTATACGTACAGTGTAATCAAAATGAAACGTTTCGGTGTGGGTTCGTCTTCAGCTATAGACTCTGTCGGGAATACTTTGCAAATAAACTGTTTGTTCGGAGATTCTCAATAACTTTATAAAATTGTAAATTCAATTTAGTCTACTTTATAAATAAGTGTATATATGTAATGTATATCCAACATATACATAACTGATATTATTATTGATGTATAAATAAAATTCAATTTAAGGAATGTATGTATGATTACAGTGGAGACAAGATAATCATACATATTTTTCATGTTCCCACACCAGAGAGCGTCATGCAAATATGCCGCCACGCGTAGGAACAACATCCCACCATCATGTCGTTCTAAAAAGCTTAGCTTTAAACTCTCATATAAGCATTATCTATTGCAACTTCAAACTCAGTAATTAAAGTTAAAGTGACGTACAATGTATTCACTCAACTCTAGTTTAAGCTATGATTATTGGTGTGTATCGTTTCTTCTAAATTTATATTTGTTTTTGATTAATCTTTGAATATGTAGTTACAGTAGGTATACCTTTTTAGTTTGATCAACTTTGCCGTGTTGTGTGTCTGTGTTATTTGTTTGTTCTATTAATTCTGTACTGTTAATTTGACCGTCTGAGCGTCCGTTTATCATATGGACTCACATCGAGAATCAGCGCTGTATTACTACTTGTACTGCACATTTTGCTGAATGGGTTTGCCAATTGTTGGACATTTCATTTTTCTTTTAATTTTACAAATGTATCAAATTTTCTCTCTCCTTCTAATTTGTTATTGTTAATTTAATTTAATTGTATGGTTGTTCCCACAATAAAGTATTTCTTTCTTTATTTTTCTTTCTATGTGAGCACTTCACTTCAGAACGACTGCACCTAGCTCAATAAGTATATTATTCTTGTGTAATAATTTTTAGTTTTAATTGTCAGAACAAGGTTTGTATCAAAGAAAATATTTGCAAAATCTTACGGAAAAGTAAAAAAAATTGAGAAATGAAAAGGCGAATGGGTGAGAAGATAGTAGAAAGCTCTTAGAAATTATTGACATATGTTCACCGAGGTGTGCCGCGCACCCTTGAGCTAGTTGTCAAAATAAAATCGGCTGAGTGCCTTAAGCGCTCGCCTTAGTAGTCCGGTGAAGCTGTTAAGACCTTGATAGATCAATAGCGGAGTCAGTTCGAAAAAAAAGACATATGTTCAGTAGCTATTTTGTTTAATTACATGAATGTAATGTGGAGGGCAAATTTTATCTCGTTTTCTTCTGTAATACACCTATACGAAGATTGGGCCTACAGTTAGTAAACGAATGGAAACAAATTTTTTATAGTAACACGTCAAATTGATTCTTTGTTCTTGATGTTGAGAACATAATAATCCAAGAACAACGGCAACCGATAAGAAATCGACAATCCACAAGCATTCGTCTATTTTTAAAGGGTGACGGAAATTTTATCACCCTGTGTAGGATGATCGCGAGCCAATTGGTAATAGATCCCCCCCCCAATCGCATGGTAACTGGATAGATATGGGCTTAATTTGGAACGCGACATACAGACCACTATGTGTTATACTTTGTGTATGGTAGTCGCTATACAGTTGGTCAACGTTTTCATATCCTACCATTTAGCAAGAGTTGTTTGAAACTTAAAAAAAATCATTTTTATTTCTTAGTTTTTCTATGTATTCTTTTTTTCGCGTAACTATAAACTGTTCCGATTCTGAGTTAGCTCTAGATCACAGTGCAAATAAACCGCT